>JAVTVY010034868.1:0-153878 GCA_036873755.1 Hanleya hanleyi | reverse complement strand
CTTGTTTTAAGGGGGAATATGCAGTTTTGTTGCCCCGAGGATGTGCATATTGCCCGAGCCGCAGGCGAGGACAATATGCACAGCCGAGGGGCAACGAAACTGCATATTCCCCTCACAACAAGGCAATAATTTCATTATTATATTTATCAACTTAACTCTGTGCTAATGTATTATCTCTCGAGCAACATCATGTTTTATGTTTATTTTGGAAGAGCGCAATCCTTCTGAGTTGATTGCTTTCAGTGGGCAATCGCCAGCAACATTATTTTTTATGCACGAGATTCCACTGATTGGGAGCTGCTTCACTACTATCGTGTAAATCTCGCAACGTACGTATAGTTGTTCGGTGCCGCTTGTTAGTTACTCCAATAATGTGCTTGGGTACGATTCTACTTACAATTAGATGGGGGGAGATCATTTATTTCTGCTGTGTTCTCCAGCTAAAATCAACTCGACGAACTGCTCCATGATCGGCTGTTCGCAGCGCGACTCATTCTCGTCTCGCGAGACTCCCTACTGCGAGAAAGAGTCTCACGTGTAAATGGGAGCCATCCCCCCAAAATTTGGGGGGTGAGTAGGCGGCGTATGATTTTCACCGTCTGTATCCGGCTTGTCATTGACCTGCTGACTCCGCCGAGTTAGAAGCGAATTGCTAAACATAACGTGGGCTATATAATTGGAAAATGGCTCTTTCCGTTTCGGAGCATATCAATCGCGAACAAATTATTGTCGGTATGTATACTTGGCCGTGAAAGCGAGTTATCTAATACAGGAAGTAGTTCGCACAGTTCCGATCCATTCTCAAAGAGAGCCGTGTCTACCGCAAGACGGTACATCTTCGGAAAATTTATTACCTATGCCAGGTTCTTAGCGTGACATGTGATGATTTTAATCAACGTCACAAAACATTGTTGCAGAAACTTATAAAACAGGGCTATTCCACCAAGCGCCTCCACTCAAAGTTTCTCAAATTTGGCGATACATATCGCATGCTGATAGCAAAATACGAACGTAGCGTGCAAGATCTATGGGGCTACGTTTCGTAACGTGTCTAATTCCGCTTAACCCAGGGCTAGGGGCCGTATGAGCCCATGTACTTCAAGATCCTCATGGTACTCATATGAACAGTCACAATCAAAGCGTGACTGAGATACATCATTCTTTAGATGACGACTTTACAACGAATATTATGGATTAAGAATACTGATCAGCGATACGGATTGATATTTTTGGAACATCATGATGTCTTGCCGGCATCATTGAAAACTGTTGACCGCTTCTCTCTTGCAGGAAACAAGCCTATATGTTTATGTATACTATGATTGTCTTTTTGAATTTGGTGCTAATACTGCTATGTGGAAAATGGAATAGGTCTTTGGATTATGGACGCGGATATTCTCTAATGGACGACGGTTGGATTATGAATGACGGACTAGACGCTTGTAATGTACTTGATCAGGGCAAGGCAGTTGCAGCATTTCTGTTCTTCATTCACTACATAGTACTGTTCACACGCCCTATGATATGTACTGTTGTCGCTATCATTATGCAAGTTTTGTTGTTAACAAAATAAAACTGAACGTTGAACTTTATTTATGGCCTACAACGAATTACGTCAATTATACCGTATTTTCGCCTGCATGTTGTCTGATCGTACTATTCTTGTTTATCTGATGATGCTAAACAATAACGATCTTGTGATCTTTGGGTTAGGTCATAAATTTTCTGAAGATGTACCATTTTGCGTGTCTACCTGCGGGAGAATAGTCCCGGTCCAGCGAGTGATGTCATGCTGCCTCGCTTTGAGATTGGAGATTCAAAAATGTCACCAGTTTACATGAGAGTCGCTTTGGTCTCCCGCGGGTAGACACGGCTCTCTTTGAGAATGAGCGCGACTGAGAGAACAGGGCGACCTCTGTTGTAATTATCTCCCTTTAGTGTATATTCCATGCGGGGTGGAATATGCAGTTTTATTGACCGGGGAATATGCAGTTTTATCTCATTACAATTTATATAGGGAGACACTCTAATAAATATAATAATGTTCTATATTTTTTTTCACCAAACATGGATCGCTTCAACCGAAAAATGAAAGCTATGTTAAGTGTTTGACCCGTGTATTACTTCGGTGTACAATTTGTTTTATAATTTGGTAGTATTCATTGCAGATTTCATTTTTTAATTACTGTCTTGTAATATAGACACTGGAGGTGTTGATAACTCACGTCACAGTGGGTCTGTGAATAACCCTCAGCTTGAAACTCTCACGGTGAAACATATTCTCATAGACTGCATAGATTTTAAGACTGTAAGAGATACTTTTTATCGAGCGGCTACGCTGGAGGATCTTTTTAGCAGAGTGAAAGAGGATTGTATTTTAGGTTATTTGAGAGAGATTGGTTTGTTGTACAAATTTTAATGTTTGTACCTGTTTTAACGCATTAGTTTACCGAGTTTTTGAATTGATTACTTAGAACTTTGTTTGATCGTCGCTATATAGCTGAAATATTGCTGAATGCGACGTTAAACCTTAATTCTCTCTCTCTCTCAGCTTGAAACAACAGCGAAGGGAGAAGTGTTAATTTCTTTGAAAGATAAAGCTGAAACAACAGTGTTGTTGGGGACTTGATAATATACTCACGTTCTACTATTTATTGCTGATTTTAAGTGTCCAGGAAATTAACCAAATAATGAAAGTAATTACCGCCCAATTCCCAGAGCAATCACGCTTTATACCAACAGTTACATGCATTTAACTATAAATAGCGTGCGTTGTTTGTCAGAAAAATTCGATCAAGCGTTTATGTTCTCCGATTTCCAGTCAATTACCAGACGCTCCTGTAGTCTTCGTAATCTCTTTATTTCCCATTCCCAAGATCTCCCATTCTGATACACTTTCAGAGGAATATATGAAATTTTATTCTAGACTTGCAGAATTTATTTTAATTCGTAGTTCCCGGACGTATCTTATATAGCGAGTCAAATTCTAAAAAACAGGTTCAAAATAACTGAATAATAATGAGCCAGTTTATACATTTTCAATTGGTGATGTTTCTTTCTTTTCATTCTTAACGTTTAGAGAAATTTTGCTGTCTGAGCAAGTATGCGACTACATATCTCTAGACGGAATAACAAAATAATTTTAAATGATTCATGTTCAGTCTAATTCATTATCCGTGTTTAAACGCATATGTACTTGCCGAGATTAATCTCGCTGCCACAGAGTGTATATATACGGAGTATACGCCTTCCGGATTTTTGAAACTTTCATTTGATGGCATCTTGATTACATTCTCGAAGCATGTCGAGTTATTTCGATGAAGATCGAGATGGTCTTGCGCGTTGAGACAAAACCGGGAGCAAATTGGGACAACAATCGATAGATATAAACTCTTCGAGACGAGATATTTATCGGTTTTACTCGTTTATCGAGAAACCGTCTCGATCGATTGGACGTGACCCTTAAGGATATAGCAACACATACGTATTTTTTTTTTCAGGTTGACATTTGGATACAATTATATCATACTAGGTTGATATACAAAAACGAATAGTGGTTGTTTATGGCAACGGCATAAATGCTGAATAAAATGCAATGAATTTCAGACAGATATGACCATTCAGTTCAATCACACATAACCCTTTTTTCAAGAAGAAATATATTTTTCTGTTCCAAATGCATTTGAATACCAAACCCAATTATACCATATGGTTGTAATACAACCCCAATCTTAGGTATTAAAAAACTTCGCGAGGTACTAGGGAGCAATATTTTATCATATTTACATAGATTGGTTCATTAATAAGAGTTACAAAAATACAAATACACTTTTCAAACGGGAGCATGTTTTTCAGTTCTCTTCGGATATGGTCCTCATGTGACGTCATACATTTGAGATACAGGAACAAATTTTGATAATATATAACTCTTCTTTTGTTAATGCGCAATAAATGATAACGTTTGGGCAGATTCGACCAATAACAAAACTGCTACGGCGATTATAATACACCTGAGTAGTATATAAAAGACCGCAAAGGCCACATTTGCCTCAGTGCGCATGCGCGAGAAAGTTTAGGTCCTGAGGAGGTGTGCGCAGGAGTTGTGCGCAAGTATGACGTCACTTCCGGTCTGGGTGAATCGGGCGTGACCTGCATATGGGGATGATAGGATGCGCCAATCTCCTGGCTTCGATTGCATATATCTTTCGTCTGAACGGCTGCAGGAATGATCTCTGCCCCATCGTAATAAAAATGTAGAACGGAAGGAACAGTTCGTGTGATTCGATGATATTTCATTGGTTTGGCGTTTTGATTGGCATGGAACATCAGCGCGTGATGCATAATGCATGAATGAAAGAACGTACCGGTTCTATTATCAGGTTGTAGCCATAGATACCTACCCCTCCCATCCCCGTCATTTTTTCAATGAAAAGTCCGCCATTGTGTTGCTAAGCCGCGTCACAGCTCTGTAAATTTTGTAAAACTGCTCTACCCAAAAAGAGTTCGTTTGCGTTTGTCTTGATAGAGTACCGTACCGATGTTATTTATGACATAATTGAAATATATAATGGCATGGTTGACATAACTGCATAGTTAGAAATTAAATGGTGTGACACGTTTCGCGTAATACACCGCGCGCATAATAATGTAACAGCTCATTACATTTTTGTGAGATTAGATTTGGAGCTGTTTGTAAAAAGCGGAAAACGGATCGAGGCTTGGTGAATGAGGATGCGCGAGAAATCGAAAGTGGTGTGCGCAGGAGTTGTGCGCAAGTATGACGTCACTTCCGGTCTGGGTGAATCGGGCGTGACCTAGGTATGGGGATGATAGACTTTATTATGTCGATGCGCATGGATAAAACACTCCGAAAGTACGATTTCATTGAATTCACTAGCCCTATCTACATTGTAAAGCTATACTCTCTTATAACCTATGTCTCTGCTTGAAGAATTACCCTTTTTGTATGAACACGATATTGACATAGAGGCAGATCTAAACCAAGCTGATGACTGTTTCCTGGCTGATTTTGAAAACATGTGCTTTAACCCACTCGAACTCAATCCTCCCAATAACTCTACTTACATCACCGATGACACGGAAAATGAACTTTCACACTGGAATGCTATGAGTTCTCATCAATCGAACTATTACTTTGATGATACTTTCCGATCACACGTTCACTCAAATAATCTATCTGATAGTTTTACGTTATCAGTTATCCACTTCAATACTAGAAGCCTAAAAAAACACTACACTGAAATCATTGGACTATTACATAATTTAGATTTTCGCTTTACCGCAATTGGAATTTCCGAGACTTGGCTTAATCCCTTAACAGAGGAGCTATTCACTATCCCTGGTTACAAGCCGTTTCCGTTATCACGCCAGCATCGAACCGGGGGCGGAGTCATCCTGTATATAAGGGACGACATAATGAAATGTTCTGTTAGAAATGACCTCTCGCATATTGATCCTAATGGAGAACATGAATCATTATTTATTGAAGCTACAGATACCAACAGCTCATACGTTATAGGTATAATTTATCGACCCCAGTAGTATATAGCGAGTATTACGAGCCTTATTGACCTTTGACCTCAGAAATTTGCATATCACGTGACAGAGGTCAAAGGTCATTGAGTGCACTTGAGTTGACCTGTATCCTCTCAACTTGTCTTTCACCTTGAATCATGTTTAGACATGTTAGGGTTTTTCCCATCACGTGCGGTATGACGTCACTTCCGGTCTGGGTGAATGGGGCATGTGAACCTGATAGTACATGTACTGACCTGTCTGTGGGGTTTTTTCCGTACAATGTCGTTCACTTTCGTGTGTTTCCGGTGAGGTGTGATGGGTACGTCCGTGTTTTTTCGGTGAGAGGGGAACATGATAGGCCATGTACTGTCTGTGGGGTTTTTCCCGCCAGAATTTCGCTGTCGTCTGCTTGGGGTTGTCACGCGCCGAACACCTGGCTCCCCGAATTGCAACATTGTTGCACGTTTGCAAGATGATAGGCCATGTACTGACCTGTGGGGTTTTTCCCGCCAGAATTTCGCTGTCGTCTGCTTGTCACGTGCCGAACACCTGGCTCCCCGAATTGCAACAATGTTGCACGTTCGCAAGATGATAGGCCATGTACTGACCTGTGGGGTTTTTTCCCGCCTGTCGTCTGCTTGTCACGTGCCGAACACCTGGCTCACCGAATTGCAGCATTGTTGCACAAGGATTGCCCTATATCCAGGTCCTATACCATTGATGGGATGCGTGTACTGTATTTGGGGAATCACGGGGAGATCAGGTGATAGTTCAAGGTCATATTGAATGATAGGAATGCGTGTACTGACCTGTTCATCTGTGGTTTACATCCGGGGACTTATATCCGGGTCCTTTAGCTGTGTGTTACGGGCTTACACGGGAACAGTCGGGTAGTTACGAAGGAAGACACGGAGGTGACCGAAGATATCACGGAGGTGCCCGAAGAGACATGGAGGTTACCGAAGATGTCACGGAGGTCACCGAAGAGACACGGAGGTGGCCGAAGATGTCACGGAGTTCACCGAAGAGACACGGTGGGTGTATGTAAAATTAGGATTTGTCCCGAAAATATAAAAAGCGGAACACGGACTTTATCCCTAAACTAGGGGAGAACACCTATCAACCCTATCCAAAAGGGGTCATATCGGTCCCCGGGCTTATCGGGGCCTGGGTGCCTGGGTAGGTGCATGTAAAAGTTTCTCCAGAAAAAATATAAAAAACGGAACACGGACTTTACCCCTAAACTAGGGGAAAACCCCTATCAAGGGCGTATATTGACTCCCATTGACCTTTGACCTCCAGTATAGAGTGCGTATATTCACTACCAATGACCTTTGACCTCAAAAATTTGCATAGCGTGACCTTTGACAGCCAATCAGAAGCGACTATTTTGACCTCGTCTGACTGTATGCATGTACTGACTTGGTTCTGGGGGTTTTCCATCATGGGGAGTGCGCAGGTGTATGACGTCACTTCCGCGTGAATCGGGCGTGACCTGGGGCTATGGGATGCATGTACTGACTTGGTTCTGGGTATTTGCCATCACGGAGAGGTCACGTGATCAGTTCAAGGTCATTTGAATGATAGGAATCCATGTATTGACCTGTTCATTCATCCGGGGACTTGTTTACATCCGGGTCATTCATTGTGGTGGGTCAGCGCAAGTGTGTGACGTCACTTCCGGTTTCACTAAAACTACCTCCGAACACAGAAGAGTTCCAATTTCTACTTAGACGTAGGGTCCGTGTTTTCGCCGGCCCGGCCCGCCCCTCCCCGCCCCGGCCGCAGCGCGCGCGCGCGCGGGTTATCCGGAAGTGCGCGGCATCACCGGAAGTGCGCGGCATCACGCGCGGACGAATGTCGGGTCAAAGGTCACATCCAGGTCAAAGGTCCCCCTTTCGGCAAGGTTCGGCAACAATGTCGCGGCATCGATATACAGAGCTTGCACACAAAAAGGGGATTGTAAATTAACCTGGAAAGGATGGGCTGTTCCATTTGGACCAATCAGCGGTCGAGAAAAAGAGCCAATGAGCGATCGATAAAAGAACCAATGGACGGGTACTAGAATTTCGCTCACGTCTGCGCCTACATCCGGGTACTGGAATGCTTTCGCCTACGTCCGCGCCTACATCCGGGTACTTCTCTGTAGGTATATAAAAGTGGGAATGTTTAGGGCATTGCTGCATTCATTGCCCTGCCGATCGGAGCTACCTGACCAGCCTGCCTGACCAGCCTGAGCCTATCTGACGAGAGGAGCTACTTGCCTGACCCTCACCAGCCTGAGCCTGCCTCACCGGAGCTATACCATGAGACGTGGAGAAGATTTTCCGGGGGATCCAGGAGCGCCTCCGGCGCTGTAATTTTTGTTGTTGTTGTTGCTCTCTTTTTTGGACTAACCCATCAGAATAGTACGTATCACGGACTACACCCGTAGAGCTACGTCTAGGCGCGCATGTGTGACATGGTCTATAAAACACGTTTCTCTGGATCCCACACCTCCATTCCTACGGTTGCAGAGCCATGACGGACACCCGTCCCTATGCGACTCGCATTTTACAACATGCGACCGTGGTTAATTCACTCACGGGTTACCGGGCAGTGGTTCGGTCCATGTTTTCAGATGGCGACGACAACGAGGGGCGACGCCAGATCCTGAACGAGTTCACAGAAGCGGTCCTCGACAGAGTGCACTCGATGGAGAGGTGTGCCATCACTCACCACTACTGGACTATGACAGCCATCCTTGATGCTCGGGCTATGGACCACGAGCGCTCACGCCGGAATCAGTGATGGCTGGTTGGCCTAGTCATGGTCTGTACCCTATTGACCCTGGCGTTGTGGCATTGACAGTGGGACCTGACCATAAATACGAGAGACAGTCAGAGTGTGTGTCATTCACCGATCGTCATTGGGTCAACCATGTCACCAGTCCTACGAGCCATCCTTCCCCTTACACCCCTGTTGGGGTTACACGTCTATGAAGATAAAGTCACCCTCGTGGAAGACCGTGGAGATGTTTGCTGGTCGCGCGCTGAGGCCGTATCGAATACGGTTACGCTACACCGTGACGTACCCACCATCATCACTCACAGTGAACAGACAACGACGACCGGCGTTGTACCCACCACCACTCCAGTTCACTCGTACCAAATTTACAAGAGCGGGTTACCACGACAGCGCATACAGCTCAAACCATGGACCCTCGGTGGCAGCATCCCTTCACTTGCGTCATCGCAGGGCCGACGGGCTCCGGCAAAACGCACTTCGTCAGGAAGCTCCTTCAACACACCGACAGCATGATCACCCCACCCATTGCCCGAGTCGTGTGGTGTTATGGAGAATGGCAGGCAGCGTATGCAGCAATGCCCCATATCACGTTCGTGGAAGGCCTACCTAACCTGGCCGATTTGGAACCCGACACCTTGGTGGTTCTGGATGATCTCATGGCGGAGACGGATGCGCGCGTCACCCAACTCTTTACCAAAGGCAGCCATCATCGACGGCTCAACATCATCTACATTGTGCAGAATCTGTTCAGTAAAAACAAAGAACATCGGAACATCAGCTTAAATGCCCACTATCTAGTGGTCTTCAAAAACCCGAGAGACACCACTCAACTGCTGCTGTATCCCGGCCGCACACCGTTTACGTTGGAAGCCTTTAAAGATGCGACAACCCCTCAGCACGGGTATATGCTCTTCGACCTCAAGCAAGCCACCCCCGATCAACTTCGACTACGGACCGGCATCTTTCCCGGAGAGACCCACCACGTTTACATGCAAAAATAATGTAAACACACCCACAGTGGCTCCCTCAGCTGGGGTGTGTGTGTTTGATGATGGGGATAATAAAAACAATTAATACCACATCATGGTTGACTTTGTCTCTGTTCGATATTCAGGAGGTAGCCCGCAAAGGATAAAAAGAGCAGAGTTGTGGGTTCTAGCGTTAGTTGTACATGATGTCTGCGCGAGTACGGAAGCACGCCCCGACGCTCCGTGTATTGAAGACGGCCCCACCCGAGTTGGTACGAACCATTGTACGCGGTGCGGACCCTAACCTTGTACGCTGTCTGTGCGAGATAGGGTACAACCTGTTAAAAGGCAACGTACCACTGACTCCGGTTCAGAAGACCAAGTTGACCAAGCATAAGACAGGTCTCCGAACCCTAGTCCAGAAGCGAGTCTCTCAAACACAAAAGAAAAAGGTGTTACAGAAAGGTGGCTTTCTCGGGGCCATCTTAGCACCGTTGGCCGCTTCCGTGTTGGGTCCAGTATTGGGTGAACTCTTCGGCCGACAATGAACCACACGAAAAAAATGGCCCTCGTCGAACCACGGTTCCTTCAAAACCTCCAATCGCCCTACCCTGTTCCACCTACGGTGAAGACCATAAACACCCTTGATGAAGAGATGCAACAGATCTTACAAAGACCGGGGTTTAGCGACAGTGAGAAAGTACAACGGTACAATGAGACGCTTCAACGGTACATGACGTTCATGGACCAATACAAAACCCTCTCTACCCCACCACCACCACCATCACGCGACACACCCCCGACCTCAGCACAGCTCCAACAGCCGCCATTACCAGGGCTACCACCCACAGCCCCACAGTGGGTGGAAGATGAAGTCCTGAAGAGTGTACCTGCATCGTTCAAGAAACAAGCTGGCCTGGTATTACAACGGATGAAACAGAATCCTAACATGACTTGGAATGATGAAGGCGAACTACTAGTACAGAATCAGGTGGTGCCCGGTACCCACATGACGGATTTAGTGAATGACCTGATGCGTCAACGCAGGTCGCACACGGATCCTCGAGGATGGGAGGTCTTCGCTCAAGGCTTGAAAGACATGCATGTACCACAGGAATTGGTGGGGAACCCCACCGCTGGGCCTTTATGCAGCGTGACTCACCGAGTCGTGCACCACGACAGATTTCACAACCTTGGGAAGCCGAGTGGGAACCGGAGTCACCCCCCAAAACACCACCACAACGGGCACCTTCTTTTCAGGCCTTTAAAAAACCACCCTTGATCAGGACATCCCACATCTCCAGAGCCGTGACACGTAGCAAGTCACCGCGACGAACACGACGCCGGACACAACCGCCCAAGGCCTGGAACACCTATTAAAACCAACAGCAGCAGCAGGACAGCTCAGTCGCCATGTTTTACCTCACCCTACCCAGTAACAGTTCGTTGGATGTGTTTCCTGACAACACCGTGGCCAAGTACGTGACCCAGTTACCGCAACCGTTGCATTTACCTGGACGATGGGAATGTGGCCTCGTGGATATCCAATACCCTTACTCGTGGTACAACGTGCGAGCCATTGAAGTGTGGTACGAGATGACCTACGAAGGCAAAAACACCCGACTCGCCCTCCCCGAAGGCCAATACGATACCCCCAAGGAGTTCATGGGTGGGCTGACAAGACTGTTGCATTATAAGGCTCTACGGGAGGTCACGAATACTTCAAAACCCATCAAATCCTTTCCCTTCAAGAATCACGTGGACTTCGATTACAACGCACACAACGACAAGGCACATATCCTTCTCACCGCCAACGTGAGTGTCGTACTGAGTCCTATCCTACAGCAAATGCTGGGTCTCGCTCACGCGACCTACACGGGTCCATCCGAGGACCATGGCCAGATCCCGATGGATATGAAGTCGGGTATGTACGGACTCTACGTCTACCCGGACGTAGTCGACAACCACATCGTGGGCGATATCAACACACCTCTGTTACGGGTGGTCCCCATTAAAAAGACGTATGGAGATCAAATCACCCACAGTTTCACCCACATGCTCTACCTGCCCGTACGACAAACCGACATCAACACTATCACGGTGGATGACACGGGACGACCGGTGGCATTCGAACGCGGGAAAGTGGTGCTGACACTTCATTTTCGACAAGCACGTGCTCCCCACTTTGCATAATGAAAGTACCTTACGAGTGCGATGCACGCAGCTATATGGACTATTATGCCCAACAGGCCGGGGGTGACTTTCCGGTCTTTAGCGGTGCACGCATGCAACGAGGACATGGACTGGGGAACATACTCGGCAGCATCGTCAAAACGTTCCTGCCCTTGGTGACGCGTGGGGTGAAAGCAATCGGCAAACAAGCGGTACGCAGTGGACTGCAAGTGGCCGGTGATGTCTTGGGGGTACGGCACCCAAAGAAGCCTTGAAACGGCGGGCCAAAGAAGCGGGTGGCGTCTTGGTGGCCAAAGCACAACGTACCGTAGGGAATAAAAGACCTGCACCACCGAGACCACGCACCAGTCGACGATCGACCCAGCGACGACGCACATCGAAGACCCAGGATATGTTTTCTTAAAACATGTCCTTGATCCACGCAGAGTCCTGCCCCTCCACCAACAGTGAATTTGATTTGTGGACCGTCCCGCGCACACAGACCAGTGCCGAACAAGGATTATGGGTGGAGCATCTCCCGCTCTCCAGCATCAACGAAACAGGGCCCATCGAGTTCACCATCAGTAATGCGGATACGGCCTATGTGGATTTAGCCCATACATACTTGTATGTGAAAGCCAAGGTCGTCAACGGGGATGGCTCCAGAATCATCCAAGCTGCAACGGTGGGCCCGACGAATCTCTGGCTGCACTCGATGTTTCAACAGGTGGATATTTTTCTCAGCGACAAACTCATCAATGACTCGACCAACACGTACCCCTATCGAGCCTACATCGAGACACTGTTGTCGTATGGCCGAGAGGCTAAAAATCTCAGCTGACAGCCGCTTTATTCTACCAGGACACACCCGAGCACATGGACACGGTGGACAATGTGGGATATAACAAACGGAAGGCTTTCACTGCGAACGGTGCCTCGGTGGATCTCATGGGTCGACTACACGCAGACATGTTCATGGAAGACCGGTACCTCTTGAACAAGATCCCCATCAAAATCCGACTGATACGGGCGCCTCCGACCTTCGCCTTGATGGCCACTAACGTAGATGGGCATGCAGCTGACTATAAGATTGTTATCCAAGACGCAGTCTTGTATGTCCGAAAAGTGAAACCGAATCCAGCCGTTCAATTGGGACACATGAAAGCCTTGGAAACAAAACCAGCCCAGTACCCTATCCGACGTGTACAAACCAAAGTGTTCTCTGTGCCTGCTGGAAATATGGGCGCCAACAAAGAAAACCTGTTCCTGGGGGAACTACCCAAGCGATTGATCCTGGCCTGTGTGGAAAATACCAGTTTCAGCGGAGCCTACCCAGAGAATCCGTTTGACTTTAAACATTTCGGCATCAATTTTGTGGCCCTGCATGTGGATGGACAACAGGTCCCAGCCACGGCCATAACACCGAACTTTGGGCGCAGGAATTTCATTCGAGCCTATCAGAGCCTGTTTACAGCCACCGGTCAAATCAACCAGGACGAAGGGAATATGATCAGTCGGGAGGACTACGCGAACGGATACACGTTGTTCTGTTTCGATCTGTAGAGAACGACCATCAGCTGGCCCTGGCCAAGCAAGGCAATTTACGGTTGGAAATCCACTTTGCACGAGCCCTCGGGACCACCGTCAATGTGATCTGCTACGCCGGGTTTGACAACATCATTCAAGTGGACAAGGCGCGCAACGTCCTGTGTGACTTTTCCACCTAACATGGATACAGATCAGATAACTACCGTGCTGGAGAATGACACAGGGACACGTGTGGTCTTTCAAGACCGTCCGGGATGTGTTCCCATTAGACCGTGTGTATCCTGCTGCATACGTTCTCAACACGGACCCGATGGATCGGCCCGGTGAACATTGGGTGGCCGTGTACTTGACAGAACAGCAGGGGGAATACTTTGACCCGTACGGCCTGCCACCCCTCCATCCCGATTTAACAGACTTCATGGATCATGGCACAGAGACGTGGTGTTGGAACAGTCAAACGTTGCAAAGCCTGACCAGTAGCGTGTGCGGACAATATTGCTCGTTTTACCTGTACCATCGATGCCGGGGAAGGACCTTATCTACCATCGTGCAGATGTTTGACGAGTACCCCAAGGACCGCGATGTACTCGTATATGACTGGGCCGCTCATCATTTCAATGTACAAGCCCCGTTCTGGGCTCAAGTTCTTTCAATGTACAAGCCCCCTGTTCTGGGCTTTAAGTTTACAAGCCCCCTGTTCTGGGCTTCAGTTCTTTCAATGTACACGCCCCCTGTTCTGGGCTTCAGTTCTTTCAATGTACAAGCCCCCTGTTCTGGGCTTCAGTTTTCACGTGGTTGTTCTTACGTTGTTGTTGTTCACTGAATAAAAAAAATGAGATCTCACCAAAAAATCCTGTCTTGTGTGTTTTCTATATGAGCATAGTGCATGAAGGCTATAACAGACATGTGGGGATTCGGCCAATGAATGAGAAAAGTAGCCAATCAGTGGCCTAGGATGGGGCCAAATGTAACCCATCAATGTCCAGAAAACAATGCAAGAGCACTGCAGTAAAATAGAGAGCCAATGAAAGCAGCCCACAGACCAAGTACATGATTTGGTCTAGGTTACGAGCGGGCATTCCAACATTTGACGAGGAGTTACAAGTTACAAGAGCCACAGGTGGAGTGAAGTGAGAAACAAAATGAGATCTCACCAAAAACAAAACCTTGTCTTGTGTGTGTTTTCTATATGAGTATAATGCATGAAGGCTATAACAGACATGTGGGGATTCGGTGAAAACTGGCTTTGAACACCGTATTAGCCAATCAGTGGCCTAGGATAATCCGAAATTCACCCGCGCACTTCCGGCGATGCCGCGCACCTCCGGATAACCCGCGCGCGCGCGCGCTGCGGCCGAGGCGGGGCGGGGCGGGCCGGGCCGGGCCGGGGCGGGGCGGGCCGGGCCGGGCCGGGCCGGGCCGGGGAAAGTACGGGCCCTACGTCTAAGTCAAAATTGGAACTCTTCTGTGTTCGGAGGTAGTTTTAGTGAAACCGGAAGTGACGTCACACACTTGCGCTGACCCACCACAATGAATGACCCGGATGTAAACAAGTCCCCGGATGAATGAACAGGTCAGTACATGGATTCCTATCATTCAAATGACCTTGAACTGATCACGTGACCTCTCCGTGATGGCAAATACCCAGAACCAAGTCAGTACATGCATCCCATAGTCCCAGGGCACGTCCGATTCACGCGGAAGTGACGTCATACACCTGCGCACTCCCCATGATGGAAAACCCCCAGAACCAAGTCAGTACATGCATACAGTCAGACGAGGTCAAAATGGTCGCTTCTGATTGGCTGTCAAAGGTCACGCTATGCAAATTTTTGAGGTCAAAGGTCATTGGTAGTGAATATACGCACTCTATACTGGAGGTCAAAGGTCAATGGGAGTCAATATACGCCCTTGATAGGGGTTTTCTCCTAGTTTAGGGGTAAATTCCGTGTTCCGTTTTTTATATTTTTTCTGGAGAAACTTTTACATGCACCCACCCATGCACCCAGGCCCCGATAAACCCGGGGACCGATATGACCCCTTTTGGATAGGGTTGATAGGTGTTTTCCCCTAGTTTAGGGATAAAGTCCGTGTTCCGCTTTTTATATTTTCGGGACAAATCCTAATTTTACATACACCCACCGTGTCTCTTCGGTAAACTCCGTGACATCTTCGGCCACCTCCGTGTCTCTTCGGTGACCTCCGTGACATCTTCGGTAACCTCCGTGTCTCTTCGGGCACCTCCGTGACATCTTCGGTCACCTCCGTATCTTCCTCCGTAACTACCCGACTGTTCCCGTGTAAACCCGTAACACACAGCTAAAGGACCCGGATATAAGTCCCCGGATGTAAACCACAGATGAACAGGTCAGTACACGCATTCCTATCATTCAATATGACCTTGTACTATCACCTGATCTCCCCGTGATTCCCCAAATACAGTACACGCATCCCATCAATGGTATAGGACCCGGATATAGGGCAATCCTTGTGCAACAATGTTGCAATTCGGTGAGCCAGGTGTTCGGCACGTGACAAGCAGACGACAGCGAAATTCTGGCGGGGAAAAACCCCACAGGTCAGTACATGGCCTATCATCTTGCGAACGTGCAACATTGTTGCAATTCGGGGAGCCAGGTGTTCGGCACGTGACAAGCAGACGACAGCGAAATTCTGGCGGGAAAAAACCCACAGGTCAGTACATGGCCTATCATCTTGCGAACGTGCAACAACTGCAATTCGGGGAGCCAGGTGTTCGGCGCGTGACAACCCCAAGCAGACGACAGCGAAATTCTGGCGGGAAAAACCCCACAGACAGTACATGGCCTATCATGTTCCCCTCTCACCGAAAAAACACGGACGTACCCATCACACCTCACCGGAAACACACGAAAGTGAACGACATTGTACGGAAAAAACCCCACAGACAGGTCAGTACATGTACTATCAGGTTCACATGCCCCACTCACCCAGACCGGAAGTGACGTCATACCGCACGTGATGGGAAAAACCCTAACATGTCTAAACGTGATCCAAGGTCAAAGACAAGATGAAAGGATACAGGTCAACTCAAGTGCACTCAATGATCTTTGACCTCTGTCACGTGATATGCAAATTTCTGAGGTCAAAGGTCAATAAGGCTCGTAATACTCGCTATATACTACTGACCCCCTGGCAAAAACGTTGATTATTTTAATACAAAGCTCCTAGAAACATTCAATGTTCTAAAGCCGGAAATGAAGAAATGCATCCTAATGGGAAACTTCAATATTGATCTCTTTAAGACCCATACTCATGGACCATCCAGACAATTTTATGAAAATATGAAATCGTATTACTTTTTCTCCAAAATTACCAAACCTTCCCGTGTCAAGTCAAATTCTGCAACCCTAATAGATCACATTTTTACTAATTTTCATGAGGAAGACCGCTGTTCCGGTATACTCATGTCCGACATCTCTGATCATTTCCCTGTTTTTCATATAAACGGAGCCTCTCCTACGTTCACAACCACCGAACAAAACATCGTTTACCGCCTCATTAACTCTGAACAAAAAACCCTATTCAGAGAGAAGCTGGGGAATGCTGACTGGGAAAATGTCACAAATCAGGATACAGACATTGATGAAGCCATGGGTATATTTGGTGATAAATTTACCCCTATCTATGACGAATGCTTCACTTCCCGTACAAAAACTGTTGGCAAAAGAAAAATAAACAAACCGTGGATAACACCCTGTATCATTAACTCAATACATGAAAAATAGATTATACAGGCTACACATATCAAAGAAACAAACCGAAACTACCGTACGATATAAGCAGTATAGAAATAAACTCAACCACACTCTGAGACACGCTAAGAAAAAATAGTATGAAGACAAGTTTAACGAACATAATAATAATATCAAGGAAACATGGAAAATGATAAATGAACTTATGGAACGGCGAAAGAGCAGTACTCTACCGCGTAACTTCACCATTAACGGAAATAAAACTACTGACGCATCAGAGATAGCAACCATTTAAACGATTATTTCTGTTCAGTTGCCTCAAACCTGGCCGCCAAAATTCCGCGATCTCCAACTGATCATAAAACTTTCTTGACTCGTGAAAATCCAGAACAAATCATCTTAACTCCTTGTACACCAGAAGAGATAACGAAAGTTATTGCGGAATTAAAGGTTGGATCTCCTGGAATAGGTGGCATCCGTATGTCGCTAATCAAACCCATCTCGCATCTCATAGCACTTCCTCTATCACATCTTCTAAATCTATCACTCCAGCTTGGAACAATGCCAAACGCGTTGAAGGTAGCTAAAGTAACACCTGTGTATAAATCGGGTGATAAAAACCTAGCAAGTAATTACAGACCTATATCCGTTCTTCCCTGCTTTAGTAAAATTTTCGAAAAGATTGTTGCCATCAGATTGACATCTTTCCTGGAAGCCCACAATATTATCAGTCCCAATCAATTTGGCTTCCGGGCTAACCATTCCACATGTGATGCAGTGTTGGCATTATATGATAAATTAATTCGTGCAAAAGAAGATAAAAAGTTTAGTATTGCTATGTTTCTTGATCTCTCTAAAGCGTTTGACACCGTCAACCACCAAATTCTGCTTCATAAACTTGAACACTATGGAGTCCGATGAATTACCAGTCACTGGTTCCGCAGCTATCTGTCTCTTCGGTCTCAGTGCGTGTGCTATAAAAATGTACTCTCTTCAACCAATGTCATAGATTGTGGTGTACCTCAATGATCGATCCTCGGCCCCATTCTTTTTCTGGTCTATATTAATGACATAGCCAAAGCATCCGATATTCTAGACATACTCCTTTTCGCCGACGACACAAGCGCAGTTTCTTCCGACTCAGATTATGATCATCTAGCTGAAACTATGTCAAACGGGATCGCCAAACTTCATGACTGGTGTTCCTGCAACCTGCTGTCTCTCAACATACAAAAAAACAAATATATGCTTATCAAATCAACCAGATACACTAATCGTATTACATCTAAACTGGTCCTCGATGGTAATGAGCTTGAATGCGTCAATACATTCAAATTTCTCGGCATTCTTTTTAATGACAAGCTAACCTGGCAGTCACATATTGAAGTACTATGCTCAAAACTGTCAAGAAATATAGGTATTATTAATAGCATTAAACATTGCGTAAACAGAAAGACCCTAATTCTTTTGTATTATTCGTTATTTTACCCCTACATATCCTACTGCAGTATGGTCTGAGCAAACACTTTTCGAACGCACCTTCAACCTTAGTTGTCCTGCAAAAAAGGCTCATCCGCATCTTAACTGCAAGTGCCAGACGGGCCCATACCAGCAACCTATTTGTAGAAATGAATATTCTACCTCTACATCTAGTAAATGACTACCTAATTCTGATATTTGCTCACAAATTCTTCTACCATTCGTTTTTTCTTCCCTACTATTCGCGCAATTACTTCATCAAATTATCTGCAGTACACAATTATCCAACACGAGAAGTTAACCTTAATCTGTACAGGCCGTTTTATCACTCACAACTCTCATTCTACTCCACCAAAATTAAAAAGACCGCGGATATGGAACTCATTGCCAGCCAGCCTGAAATGTCATGCCTTCAAGTCACTGTTTAAATCCCGACTGAAAGACTTTTTGCTCAATAAATTCGGACGCTGATATGGTCATTATTAATTCCAACCGTAATTTCTTGCCTACCGGACACCCTTCATCTTACAACTAATTATCTATGCGCATCGATCAGTCTATTTTCAATCAAGTTATATGTATATAATGCCATGTTTACCTGTGCGCAGTCTCTATTAAACATTCGTCGATTTTGTTGTGTGTGTGTGATATCTCTCGATAAATGATCTATTGCAGTGCCTTATTCACCTTACTAGTGTAAATATTATATTCGCCTTATTCACCGAACTAGCGTAAATATTAGAACATGTATTGCAACTTTCCATACTCCTCTCGCCGTATACCATGAATATCTACTCTAGCTAATCCGGATAAAACAAGGCCCCTGGGGTTTTACTCCCGCCTTATGTGCGGCTAATATTATTTTTATCTTGATATCCTGTATATTCGTATATCTGCTGTATGTTTGGTGAATAAATTCAATTCAATTCAATTCATAGGAATGCATGTACTGACCTGTTCGTTCAACCGGGAACTTGACATTCGGTACACCCGGGTCCTTTTACGTCCGCGCCTAACATCCGGGACCTTGTCGCTGACGCCCGCGCCCGACATCCGGTTTCAGTCGCTGACATCCGCGCGTGCATCCGGGGACTTTTATGGAGGTGTATAAAAGTCGGGCTTTTCATGGCACTGTTACATTCATTGGCCACCCTGACCAGCCTGAGCCTGCCTGACCTATAGCCTGAGCCTACCTGACGAGAGGAGCTACCTTACCAGCCTGCCTACCTGACGAGAGGAGCTAATACCAGTGGAGCCTTAAGCCAGGTGTCACCGATAGCATGAGACGTGGAGAAGATTTTGCAGACGATCCAGGAGCGCCTCCGGCTGAAGTCTTACCCGAAGACGAGCGTGTGAGTGCGTTGTACCGCCGTCACTGGAACACCATACGCCATTGTTTCCACCGTCACCGTCGTCTGTTGGATTTGTATAATTTCCGGTTGGAGGACCTCACGCATCTTCCTACCTACGCCGAGAGCGTTTTTACAGATCAAGTGACAGCTTTGAAGTTGAATATGACATTTGGGTACATCTTACGGCCCAGTTACGGTATTATTATCCCAGTAATAATACCTATGTGTTTGACCAGCCGTTCACGGTGACGAATGCTATTTTTCCTGGAGCCACTCATCGACCAACTCACTACGTTGGATCCTTTGGAATGGGCCCGATTGCAACGTCCCAACACCAAATGGACTGTGGAAATGGTGACCAACGTCACATTTTTCGTGACCAAATTGAGAGATCATCCTATCGGTGCTCCTGTCATTCTTCCGCCTTGGCTGCTCCGTCGAAAAGGACTGTATGCGTTAACGGGAGGCGCAAATGGGCCCTACAAAGACCGGAAATGTCTGTTTTGGTGTTTGGCGGTTCATTTGGACGAGTGTGATCCCCAGGCTTGTGAGAGCGTGGCAGCTGGTTATTGGGAAGAGTATCTAGAGGCGTAAGACATACACCCACCATGGTTCCGGGAAGTCCCATTCAAATATTTGGATGTCGTAGAAACACGGTTCCACGTCAAGATCTTTGTATACCGTTTACTACCGAAGGAGGATACATTTGTGGCTGAATTGGTTCATCGCTCAACAGAACGGTATGCCTCTATCATGAAAGTCAATGTCTTCGACAACGGTGGGGTGAGTCATTTTTCCCTGATCTACGATATGAGCCTGTACGCGCAATCCTACAGTTGTACTCAATGCCATCGGGTGTTTCATCACTCTGGGCACCTACATCAGCACGAGAAGAGTTGTGACAACAGTGTGAAACGTAAATTTCCTGGTGGAGTATACCATAACACACCTACTATTTTCGAAGAGCTGGCTGATGAGGGTCATGCCATACAACTGCAGGACCGTTATTTTCCCTACCGGGCGTGTTATGATTTCGAGGCCATTTTGGAACCGATGGACAAGTTCTCAGCCAAAACGCAGTGGACACAGCGCTATATTCCCCTGAGTGTCAGTATTTCCACCAACGTGCCCGGCTATGACGCTGCGCCCGTCTGTTTCGTGTCCACCGGGGACTCCCATGAGTTGATTACCCGGATGATGCGCTATTTAGGGGAAGTCAGTGCGGCCAGTACAGAGCTGTTGGTGTCCAAGTTCCAGGACGTACTGCACCTACTCGACGATCGTATTCCAACACCGGACGTGTCCTTCAGCGACGACGAAGAGTCGGAGACAGAGTCCGAGACGGAGTCAGAGCCCCAGATGCAGGACATTCAGCCGCAGGATGTACCTTTACCTAAGCCGTATGCGGAGAAATTGAAAGCGCGCTTCCTACAATACCTGGGCCAGTTACCCGTGCTGGGCTTCAATTCGGGCCGATATGATCTGAACATGGTGAAGGAATTTCTCTACCATTATTTGGCCCAGTCCAATACCATCAAGTCCGTCATCAAAAAGATCAATAATCAAATGGCCCTCACCACCACGTCACTCCATTTCCTGGATGTACGCAACTACTTAGCTCCCAATTATAGCTATGATCAGTGGGCGAAGGCCTATGACTGTGCACAAACCAAATGGAGGTTCCCTTACACCTATATGTCGACGCTGGACCGCTTGGAGGAAATCCAGTTACCACCTCGGGACGCTTTCTTTGACGATCTGAAGCAAGTGGAATGTTCGGGAGAAACGTACCGGGAACTACAGCAGGTATGGAACGACCAACACATGCAGACCTTGCGAGATTTCCTCATATGGTATAACAACTTAGATGTGGTTCCATTCCTCGAAGCGGCCGAGAAAATGGCTCAACTCTTTCGGGATCAAATGCACGTCGACATATTCAAGAAGTCTCTTTCAAGACTGTCCTACTTATTTTTCACTCATTCAACAAAAAGACGAGGACATGTATGATTGTTTAAAACAGAACATCGTCGGTGGCCCCAGCATTATTTTTCATCGTTATCACGAGGAGGACGTCACCACCCTTCCAGATGGGATTACAAGCGTCTAGTCCGTCATTCATAATTCAGCCGTCGTCCATTAGAGAATATCCGCGTCCATAATCCAAAGACCTATTCCATATTCCATATAACAGTATTAGCACCAAATTCAAAAAGACAATCATAGTATACATAAATATAGCCTTGTTTCCTGCAAGAGAGAAGCGATCAACAGTTTTCAATGATGCCGGCAAGACATCATGATGTTCCAAAAATATCAAATCCGTATCGCTGTTCAGTATTCTTAATCCATAATATTCGTTGTAAAGTCGTCATCTAAAGAATGATGTATCTCAGTCACGCTTTGATTGTGACTGTTCATATGAGTACCATGAGGATCTTGAAATACATGGGTTCATACGGCCCCTAGCCCCGGGTTAAGTGGAATTAGACAAGTTACGAAGCGTAGCGCCATAGATCTTGCACGCTACGTTCGTATTTTGCTATCAGCATGCGATATGTATCGCCAAATTTGAGAAACTTTGAGTGGAGGCGCTTGGTGGAATAGCCCTGTTTTATAAGTTTCTGCAACAATGTTTTGTGACGTTGATTAAAATCGTCACACTTATCACAGGATCTAGCAAATGCTACTAAGCGAGATATGTATACGCCATATGCAGGTCCCACTGGAATAGTACTGTCCAGGAAGGGATAGTTTACCATGTCGAAATTGTAATCATCTCTTTTGTCATAAAGTCGACGAGAGAGAATGCCCGCTTCATTTTTTATAGAAATAAAGATCTAAATATGGTGTGCCTGTAGGGTTATCTGTATTTTCCTTCAAATCCAGTGAAGGTGGATATATATCCTTCACTGCGTCATTTATATAGCGATTATCCACAGCGAGAAGATCGTCTATATAGAGTTTGGTGAATGAGAAGGAACGGGCTTTGAATGGATCGGTTTTTGAAAGCGCCTGCATATAGTCATATTCATAAGAGAACAGATACAGGTCAGCCAACAGGGGTGCACAATTAGTACCCATTGGAATACCTATATGCTGCTGATATATTGTGTTGCCAAATTTCACATAGATAATTTTAATGAGAAATTCAAGCATCTCTATAAACAAAGAAACATCCCATGAATGGCATCTCTTGTATGTAGTCGAGCTAAAGAATGCTTTATGGCTTCCGACATTAATATATCTACGATCAGTTTTCTTGAACACAGATACTATTAATGAACTTAGACGGTCAATAAGGTTCTCATGAGGGATTGTAGTATAGAGAGTCGAGAAATCCCATGTGGATACATGTCTGTACGGTATGTGACCTCTAGCATCAAGTTCTTCCGTAAGACATTTTAAGTTTTTCAATATCCACATACATTCAAAGTTCTTAGAAATAGTGGCGCAATACCTTTCCCAAAATGCTTTTACCTCATGAAGGGCCCTCGTCAATAGGGTTGAAAGAAGCTTGGTGGTGCAGCTTCTAGAACCAGCTATGAATCTAGCTTTGTATGGTGATTTATGCATTTTGGGAGTCCAGCATAGTTTTGGTATGTCCTTATGATTGGTTGGAAGACAAATACCTCTTTCCCTGAGAAACTTTTTGTGATTGTTAAATAAATCTTCCAGAGTAAATGCAGTTTGGGAGTAAGTAGATGTCAAGTATAAGTTTTTCAACATACGAAATACAATGAGATACATGTAGTGTAAACTGTTTGTGTGACAGGAGGACGGCGAAGCTAAAGATTAATTGGTTTAGGGCAGTGTGCAAATTAAATGAACAATTTAATGAGCTGTTATCTGGACAATTGAGAAGGAGAGCGGCCAGCAGCCGAAGAGACAACACGTGTTCCCTGTCACATTTATCTGTGGTAGTTAAAACAGATCTGCTGTAAAGAAGGCAGTATGGAAAGTGCTAAGAGATGCTTTGTGAAAGCTTATCTATGAAGAGTAGCACATTACTGGAAAGGTTTTCAGAGTGTGGACTGGTTAATTACCTATTTTCTCCCGATTGTGTTTGACACTTGTGGATAGTGTTGTCAGCACTCGTGTGGAGAGAACCAAAGCCTATGTTCACCCAAGAAACCGTTTCGCAGAGACAAAATATTACAATTCTAGAGTCAGACACTGAGACTGTTGACAAGTAATAAACAAGGGAAAAGATTGTGATTATTCCAGTGTGCGATAATTGCAGTGTTGTGATTATTCCAGTGTTGTGGTAACTATATGTAGATGTGGCTGGCTAAAGCAGCTATTTGTTTGTGTTGTGGCTACAACCAGAATATTTGGAAAAGCGGAATACAGAAATCCTGACAAGAACGGTAAACAGTGGGATTCTTCAAAATCGTGCAGCTTCAGGATTACGCGTTCGCGCTGTGGGATTACGCGGGATTGGACTGAAAGGTTATTCCGGAGCTCTAAAGACAGACAGATAAGTCAGTAAATGAAACGAATTCTGTCGAGTAAATGCATGCACTGTGTGTGGAAATACTTATGTTAACTGTATATTTCTTTGTGAAAAATGTTATAGCCTTTAGTATTGAAATATTATCCATATCAATATTTCTATGATTGGTGTTTGAGTTGATTATTTTAGGGTTTTCTCGTTTCCCTAAATTATCCGCCTGTCAACTAAATTCCGATTTGGCTCGACGAGGAATGTAAAACCCATCAATCGTGACATCTGGGGGCCTTGTCCGGGAGACATTCCTCCTTTGTGGCTCGAGCATTTTATAAATTTGTGAGATTAGTTTGATTATACAGGCAGGGCTGTTCTGGGTGGAGAGATACTGAAATAACAACGATTCTGGAAAACTGTTTTTTCAGACACTGCGTTCAAGTGACAGCTATTGTTCTGGTATTGACCCTGGGTGTGTGGTGTTATTGTTTCACAGACATTTAGCATGGATGTTCATAGTTTAACAAACACAGGGGAGAAGTTAGGTTTGACAGGGCCTGAGTTATTAGCTTTTGTTAAAGAACAACAGGACATGGATAGAACAGAGAGGGCTGCAGCTAGAGATGCTGAAAAAGGTAGAGTGGCAGAGGAATATGATAGACAGGTTGTGTTAGCCAAAGAGCAAGCAGAGTTAGCAAAGGAAGAATTTGATAGACAGATTAGAGCGAGAGAAGTAGAATCCGAAATAAGACTAAGAGAAATGGCAGCAGAAAAGGAGCTGATAGAACTTAGGAATGAGTCTACAAGTTCTAGTTTGCATGAATCTTCTGGGGCGACAAGGCGTGTTGGACTTCCAACCCCTAAAATTCCCCCGTTTGATGACACAACAGATAACATAGACTCTTATCTGTTACGCTTTGAGAGATTTGCTAATGGACAGCAGTGGAGTGATGACTGCTGGGCCACAAATCTTAGCGTTTGTTTGAAAGGCAAAGCGTTGGAAGTGTATTCAAGACTTCCTGCTGAGGATGCCTTAGATTATAGTCGATTGAAGACAGCTCTGTTACAGCGCTTTGAACATACAGAGGATGGCTTCAGACAGAAATTTAGAAACTGTAAGGCCGAAAAGGGCGAAACAGCTGGGCAGTTGATAGCACGCATGTCAAATTATTTGGAGAGATGGGTTGCTATGTCAAGTATTGAGCGAGACTTCGATCAATTGTGTGGATTATTGATTAAGGAACAGTTCACTGAAATTTGTAGTAAGGAGCTAGCTACTTTTCTCAAGGAACATGAGTTCAGTAGTGCTGAGCAATTGGCCAAATTGGCGGATAAGATTGTAGAGGCTCATGGAGGACACACATTAACGAGTAATAATACTCACAGGGGTTTTGCTGGACCCAAGGGAAAGTCTAACTCCTACAAGACAGATCAGTATGCATCTAACAAATTTGATCAGGCTAAAGGAAATCGCGGGGATCAAAAATGTTTTCAGTGTCATCGTTTTGGACATTTGAAAAATTCGTGTAGGGCAAAGTTCACTGCAACTGGACAGCCAATCAGGACTCCAGCCTTTGCAGGAAGAGATCGAAACTCGCATACTGGTCGCCAGGCTGAAACGGCTAGTGCATATCTGGTGAGACAGATTTCTTAGAGTGAATCTCACGAAGTTAGACTAGCATGCGGACATGCGGTTCCCGTTGTTAGTGCAGCGTGTAGAGATCCTACGGAGGACACTCGGGTCATCTTAGCTGATTTAGCGGAAAAGATGCCTGTGACTAAGGGATACTTATCGGGGCGTGAAGTATCTGTTCTTAGGGATAGTGGGTGCAGTGGTGTGATTGTCCGTAGTAGTCTTGTGACTGACGAGCAGTTAAAAGGTGGTCACCAGATTTGTGTTTTGATTGATGGCACGCTTAGAAGGATCAAAGAAGCCGTAATCAAAATTGACACTCCATTCATCAAAGGAACGGTAACTGCACTTTGTATGGATTCGCCAGTATATGACTTGGTTATTGGTAACATTACTGGAGTTAGAGATCCAGGGGACCCAGATCCGTTGTGGAAAATGGACAACGGTGAAACAGATGAAACAATTCAGGTCAAAGTGGAGGTAGTACAAGCAGTTGAAACTAGAGCTCAGAAAAAATTGAGCGAGAAACCATTTCGTCCTTTGTTGACCTTTCAAGGATCATTAGGTGTTAGTTCATACGATTTGAAAGAAAAGCAAGCAAATGATCACACTCTAAAAGTTTGTAGGGATAATATCGGAGTCGTGTCCAACACTCGTCGTAAAAGTGGAACTGCCGAGTTTGTTGAGAAAAATGGTCTTCTGTTCAGATCATATGTTAACAAGACAGGACGGGTTTTTAACCAGTTGTTGGTTCCGACAGAATACCGGAAAACTGTGATACAACTTGCTCATGATTCGATCATGGGAGGTCATTTGGGTATAAAGAAAACCTACGATAAGGTGCAGACTCAGTTCTATTGGCCGGGTATTCATGCAGACGTTACCAGATACTGTCGGTCATGTGACACTTGTCAAAGGACTACTCCAAAGGGCAGAGTGCCCAAAGTTCCATTAGGATCTATGCCTTTGATCGATACACCGTTTCGGAGAGTAGCGGTCGATATAATCGGACCTATCTATCCAAAATCGGAAAAAGGGAATAGGTATATCTTAACTATTGTTGATTTCGCCACGAGATACCCTGAAGCAGTTGCACTGCCAAGTATTGAAGCAGAACGCGTGGCAGAGGCACTTGTTGAAGTATTTTGTAGGATAGGAGTTCCGAATGAGATTCTCTCTGACAGGGGGTCTCAATTTACTTCAGAGGTCATGAAAGAGGTGAGTCGGTTGTTGTCGCTCAAACAGCTAACAACCACGCCATACCATCCAATGTGCAATGGGTTGGTTGAAAAGTTCAATGGTACATTGAAACGCATGATCAAACGATTGTGTGAGGAGAAACCCAAAGACTGGGACAGATATATTGGCCCAGTATTGTTTGCATATAGGGAAGTTCCACAAGAGAGTTTAGGTTTTGCACCCTTTGAGCTCTTGTATGGTAGAACAGTAAGAGGTCCTATGGCAATCTTGAAAGAGTTATGGACGTCTGAGGAAATTGATCCCGAGGTCAAAACTACCTATCAGTATGTTTTGGATCTCAGAAATAGATTGGAAGAAACTTGTGATCTGGCCAGAAAAGAGCTTGAGAAAAGTTCTATTAGATACAAGAAGTACTATGATTCCAAAAGCAAACATCGAAAGCTAGAGATAGGAGATCAGGTTCTTGTTCTCTTGCCAACAGACAACAACAAGCTGTTGATGCATTGGAAAGGACCCTTTGAAGTTGTTGCAAAGATAGGAGTAAATGATTACAAGATTGACATGGAAGGAAAGACAAAAATCTTCCATGCAAACATGCTAAAACTGTACATTTTGCGGGAAGGGGCTAGCATCCCAAAATTAGATCCAGTTCCCACAATTAACCTTGCTTCAGCTTGTGAAGATTTGGAAGACATTGAAGTGATAAAGGATGATATTCCTTTGCCCTGTTTGGCACAGACAGAAAGTTTCACAGATGTTATAATTTGTGAACAGTTGTCTGACAATCAGAAGAGTCAGGTCAAAGCTTTATTGGAGCAAAACAGTACCACGTTGACAGATCTTCCGGGTCATACACACTTGATAGAATGTGACATCAAACTGGTGACTGACACTCCGATTAGGAACAAGCAGTACCAGCTACCGTATGCTGTTAGGGAAACCATATCTGATGAAGTTCAGAAGATGTTAGATCTTGGAGTTATTGAACCCTCTACATCCCCATACAGTTCATCGATTGTTTTGGTTAAGAAACCTGACAATTCTCATCGTGTGTGTATTGATTACAGGGGTCTCAACAAGGTCACCGTCTTTGACTCAGAACCAATTCCAACCGCTGGGGATATTTTTGCCAAACTTTCGAATGACAGATACTTTACAAAGATAGACCTCAGTAAGGGCTACTGGCAGATTCCTATGTCAAAGGATGCCAAGGAAAAGACCGCGTTTTCAACGCCGAATGGTCTATTCCATTTTTGTTCTATGCCTTTCGGTTTGGTTTGCGCGCCATCCAAGTTTTCGAGAATGATGAGAAAACTGTTGGAAGGTATCGACAATGTTGACAATTATATTGACGACATTTTAATACACACCCGAACATGGGAAGAGCACATGATTTGTCTCAAGAAAGTTCTCAAAAGGTTGAAAGAGGCCAATATCACGGCTAGACCAAGTAAATGCTTGGTAGAATTCTCAACTTTGGACTTCTTGGGTCATGTGGTAGGTGAGGACGGGTTGAGTCCTATGACTTGTACATTAGACAAAATTCAGAAATCAGTCAGACCTGCGACAAAGAAACAGGTGCGTGCTTTCCTTGGTTTAACGGGATTCTACAGGAATTTCATTCCAAATTATTCAGATGTAGCATCACCTCTCACCGATTTGACCAAAAAGAAAACACCTAACAAAGTAAGATGGGGAGAGTCACAAGAAAAGGCTTTCTTGGCTCTCAAGGACATGTTGTCAACTCCGCCTATTTTGAAGTTACCAGATTTGCAGAAGCCTTTTGTTCTCAGAACTGACGCTTCAGATATAGGGCTAGGGGCTGTGCTGTTACAAGCGGATGGAGATATTCTATTTCCAGTCTCGTACGCTAGCCGAAAATTGCTTGACAGGGAGAGAAATTACTCTGTAATCGAACGAGAGTGTTTGGGAATCATTTGGGCGATACAAAAGTTCAATGCTTTCCTATATGGGAAGGAATTTTTATTACAGACTGATCACCAACCATTGGCTTATCTGAACAAGGCCAAATTACTCAATTCTCGCATTCTGAGATGGGCCCTGTTTCTGCAAGAGTATCGCTTTACTATACAAGTAATCCGCGGTTCTGACAATGTCGGCGCCGATTATCTCAGCAGAATTAATGACAATGCCTGAATGACGGGGTTACGGGGTTATCCAGTGTTTGAATTGACAGGGTTCCGGTGTTAAAGAGTTTCCTACTGTATATAATTTGTGTTGACACGGTTAACCTCATCTTCCGATAAGGGGGTAATAGAGATGTCACACAAGTATTCACCAAGATATGATTACATATTACAGTTTAGTTAATATGAAATAGAATTAGAAAAAAAAATTGGATATATTGGAAAAATTATTTTCTAAATAATGTTCTTTAAAAGGGGAGTTATGTCAAGTATAAGTTTTTCAACATACGAAATACAATGAGATACATGTAGTGTAAACTGTTTGTGTGACAGGAGGACGACGAAGCTAAAGATTAATTGGTTTAGGGCAGTGTGCAAATTAAATGAACAATTTAATGAGCTGTTATCTGGACAATTGAGAAGGAGAGCGGCCAGCAGCCGAAGAGACAACACGTGTTCCCTGTCACATTTATCTGTGGTAGTTAAAACAGATCTGCTGTAAAGAAGGCAGTATGGAAAGTGCTAAGAGATGCTTTGTGAAAGCTTATCTATGAAGAGTAGCACAAGACAGACAGATAAGTCAGTAAATGAAACGAATTCTGTCGAGTAAATGCATGCACTGTGTGTGGAAATACTTATGTTAACTGTATATTTCTTTGTGAAAAATGTTATAGCCTTTAGTATTGAAATATTATCCATATCAATATTTCTATGATTGGTGTTTGAGTTGATTATTTTAGGGTTTTCTCGTTTCCCTAAATTATCCGCCTGTCAACTAAATTCCGATTTGGCTCGACGAGGAATGTAAAACCCATCAATCGTGACAGTAGACGTATTTGATGAAGATATGTCTACACTCAATTCTTTAACCAGCACCTGGTAATAGTAATATTTACATATGAATATTATATTATTTGTCTGCTGGGACTATGACGAATTTACTCTGGAGATTTGCTAGAACTTCTTCCGAATTGAGGTTTCTCAGTACTTGTTTTGCTTGGGGAAGAGTACTTCTGTCAATATGGCGGATTGTTTCACAGACCTTGCTCTTGGTGAGGTCCAGCCAATCAGCGAGTACTGTAGGTTCAACTTTTTGTCGCTTAAACCAATCAATAACGTACTGTTCCAATGCAGACAGGACTATCTTCTGGTCGGCCTTCAGATTTATTCTTCTTGACTCTCTATATTTAGGTCCTTTCATCAGGAGTAATTTAAGATCCTTATCACTCACCACATCAAGGTCACCAGTCACAATATGTTTGCATGGTGTATAGATAAAGTTCGACGATTCACAATCACAACTATAGCATCCTGACGTGTATAAGTTCCAGTCAAACTCCTTGACAGCATTGGAGTAATTGAATATTTTGATGGCTACAGATTTAGTATACTTATATGAAATGCAAGGAGGTTCTGTGAACTTAAAATAGTTTGGTACAGCGTTGCGTACCTCTGGATCATTCAGGATTCGAGGTAAATTAATGATGTCCAGTCCTTTATCTAAGTAGTTGAGTTTCAAGAAAAGCCGATCTTGAGATGTTTTGATTATGTTCACTGGACGATACAACCGAAAATACGCTATATCTTGACATACTTTACTGATTTTTGGTGGTATTATATTTCCTGAAGACGCAGATTGTTGTATATCTCTGGCTATTTGATCTAAAGCTCTCAGAGGTAACGCATACAGAACTGTACGTAAGCTATGTATACTATTGGGTGCGTTAGTTAAACCCACTAAGTAATTTAAAGTGATATGATCGTGAATCATCGAACTATTAAACTTTCGCCAACCATGGCTGCGTTGTCTCCGTTGATGGGGTTTAAATAGTTGGGTAATGTTGGATATATTTGAACGGCGGTTTGTAGCATTGCCGAACCCACTGACATTATCAATTAAACCAAACGGAAACACTGACCCAAGTTCTAGCATCCAGAATAATTCCCGCTCTCAGATTTTTCTCTCAAATCCAAAGGGGGAATCCTTAGTAGATGGATAGACGACGTCTATGATCTGAATACTCATAGTTATCCCAGCCATGGTCGGGTCCAGAAAAATGTTTACCTATAAGCAATCGCTTTTTCCTAACGGATTTTCTGTGACCGTTCGCCCTAAGATGGAGTTTTTGGGTGGTCTTGCCAACATGGAATCTTTGGGTGGTCTTGCCAACCTGTGCCAAAATCATCGGATTCGATGCCAATGTCTTCTATCTGTGGCCTCTTGCCCAGCCCATGCCCAGCGGCCATTATACGCTCTGGTTGTCGGACGGCTGGCATATCACACCTCTAGGTACGCCGTACAAGCATCTCGCTGACCAGTGGTTGGACTGGGAAGCCGATCGACGGGGAATTTATATACGCCATCAAACCAACGCCACAGAGAAGCGGATAGGAGATCGCCGACTCCCCGTCGATGGGTTTGCTATTATCCACAATAAACCCACCGTATTCCAATTTTACGGGTGTTACTGGCACGGTCACCAACGCCATTTCACCGCTGGACGCTTCAATGAACGACGTGGGAAATCGGCATAAGAACTACGGGCAGAAGTGGTGGAGAACGAGGATTACGTGAAAGAGATGGGGTACCAGTTCATCGAAATGTGGGAGTGGGAATTTCACACCATGTGCCAGGTCCTCCCACACTTACGCCGCTTTCTTAAAGCGCAAGAGTAACCCTTCAGTCGCCGGCGAATCCTGACCCTGCCACAGATTTTCGACGCCGTTCGTCCCGGGGATCTCTACGGGTTTGTAGAATGCGATCTGCATGTTCCCGACAACCTCAAGCCACGATTCGCCCAGTGCCCACCCATCTTTAAAAACACGCTGGTGACATTGGAGACACTATGCTGAGCAACACGAGTGCCTGCCTCGTCCTCGTCGGATGCTGATCGGGAGCATGTGGGCGGAAAAAATCTTGCTGGGTACCCCGCTACAACAATGGTACATGAGCCACGGCCTCGAAGTGACGCGAGTCTACCAAGTCCTACAGTACGTACCGAACGACTGTTTTGCGGGGCATGCTGACATCGTGACGTCTGCCCGTCGCCAAGGAGATAAAGATCCCAGTCAGGCCATTATCGGTGAATCATGGAAACTGACGGGCAATGGCTACTATGAAAAAACCGTGACCAACCAAGATAAGCACGTGAACGTGAAAATCTGTACTACCAAACGAGCGCGCAAAAAGATCCATTCGCCCCTGTTTCGGTCCGTGGACGTCATCGATAATGATACGTATGAAGTCACTTCAGCCAAAAAGACCACGCGTTACAACTTACCGCTCCAAATTGGGTGTATGGTATACCAGATGGCCAAGCTGAGGATGCCGCAACTTTTATATGATTTCATGGGTGTGTATTTCAATCCATCAGACTGGCACCTCATGGAGATGGACACGGACTCTGCCTATATGGCCGTCTCTAATGCGGATTGGGAGTTACTCGTCAAAACCGAACTACGCGCGCAATATGAGGCGGAACGGGACCAGTGGCTACCGAGAAAAGACCATTACCAGTACGACAAGCAGACGCCGGGTCTCTTCAAGTTAGAGTGGAGTGGAGATGCCATGATTGCCCTGTCGTCCAAGACGTACTATTGTTACGGTGGAGATGGAAACAACAAGTTTAGTTGCAAATGGGTCAACCGGCGCGACCCTGCCATCAACAAAGCCCTCTACCTGGACGTGCTGCAAAACCAGGCCAGTGCGAGTGGCACTAACAGAGGATTTCGGGTCGTCGACCACCAGATCCGGACGTACATTCAGCAACGAGATGTCTTCACATTTTACTACCCGAAATGGAAAGTCCTTCCTGATGGAGTCAGTACCACCTACCTGGACTTGTGAAACTATGACATTTGATATACTTCTCATGATACAACGAGTTAAAACTATAACTGTAAAAAAATAGCGTACACGATAACTGTAAAAGTCAGGATGGCCGCCAGGAGTCGCTTGTCTGCGCAATGCAGGTCGTGGGTTCGAATCCTACTCCTGACAGTTTTACACACCTACTGTATTCTTTGTACATGTACATATTCTATACATTCTTGTTCACCTGAATAAAAAAGTCAAAACGTCACTTGTGTTTTCATGAATTTTTTATTGAACATCAATGAACGTCAGAACAACAACGTCATAACAACAATAAGAACACCGTGGGGTAAAAACCCCTCTACCTGGATGTGCTGCAAAACCAGGCCAGTGCGAGTGGCACTAACAGAGGATTTCGGGTCGTCGATCACCAGATGCGGACGTACATTCAGCAACGAGATGCCTTCACATTTTTCTACCCGAAACGGAAAGTCCTTCCCGATGGAGTCAGTACCACCTACCTGGACTTGTGAAACTATGACATTTGATATACTTCTCATGATAAAACGAGTTAAAATTATAACTGTAAAAAAAATAGCGTACACGATAACTGTAAAATCAGGATGGCCGCCGGGCGCCAGTCCTAAGTACTGGTCTGCGCAATGCAGGTCGTGGGTTCGAATTCAACTCCTGACAGTTTTAAACACCTACTGTATTCTTTGTACATGTACATATTCTATACATTCTTGTTCACCTGAATAAAAAGTCAAAACGTGACTTGTGTTTTCATGAATTTTTTATTGAACATCAATGAACGTCAAAACAACAACGTCATAACAACAATAAGAACACCGCGCGGGGCATTGAATAAATTAAGACAACCAGAGAAATGGGGCATGACCATTAAAACGAGAGGCAGCCCAGTCGCACACTAAGACATCACGGCCTTCGACTTAAGAATAATCATCAAACATCTGTACAATCGTTTGCATGGAATGTCCTCTACTCCGGTGAGTGAGATAAAACACACAGTACTGTCCGCATTCACTACTCAAGGGTCCTTGTAATCTTTTAGTATTCGTCCATGAACTAGGTCAAATCGGGATGCAGGGGTGCAAGTCCGTAGGAATCAAAGTATTCTCCTTGGCCCAGGGCGTCCACGTATACAGCTAGCCAATGTTCACCTGGACGAGTACTAGGGTCTGTAGGATGTAGGCCGCAGGGGTGGATGGGGTGGTCGGAAAGACATTGCGTGGAAACACACCTCGAAAGGGTATCCGAGGATCCCGCTGGAGTACGGTGATGAGCTGCTCTGTATCCATGACTCTAGCTGGCGTAGTCACACAGGACGTTTCTTTGCTGATCCACTGTGATGACGTTATCAAACTCGGCGTAGCAAATCACGTTGATGGTATGAGGTAGAGCTACGGATAAACGCAGTTCCAACCGTAAGTTTCCTTTCTTGAGCAAGGCCAGTTGATGATCGTGTTCCAAGGTGGAGGTGAGGTCGAAGGCAAACAAGGGGTACCCACGGTCAAAGTCTCGTCGAGTGATGGTATTTCCTTCGTCCTGATTGTTTTGTCCTGTGGCTATAAGCAGGTTCAGGTAGCTCCGCACATATTGATGGTGACCAAAATCCTGATGTAACGGCCGGGCTGGAATTTGATGACCAGCCACGGGCAGTGCCACAAAGTTGATGTTGAAATGTTGAAAGTGGAACGGATTCTCACCCCACTGTCCATTGTAACTGATGTTGGTGACACACGCCAGGGTAAGACGTTTAGGTAGATCCCCTAGAAATGAATTTTCTCTATTGGCCATCATCGTACCTGCCGGCACGGAGAACACCTTGGTCTGTACGCGTCGGATGGGGTACAGGGCTGGTTTTTTTGATAAGGCTTAGAATAGGTTAACCAGAAGACTATTCTGTGAAGTCATGTGACGCAGTCAGTATGTCGGCACCTCTTCCCACTACCCTTATATGTGTTGTAATTCCATGTGACTCACCAACACGCCCTGTTGCAAATCCACGGTACGGAAATACATGGCTGTTTCTTCTATGACGATCTTGCAATTGGTGGGATCTCCGCCGGCCATCAAGGCGAAGGATGGTGGGGAACGAATCAGCTTGATCTTGATGGATACACCGTTCATCAGGTAGCGGTCTTGCAGGAACAGGTCGGCGTGCAGTCGACCCATCATATCGACGGACCTGCTACCGGCTGTAAACCTCCTGCGTTGGATGAACCCGTTATTTGCAACGGTGGTGGTATCCATTTCACCGGACGTATCCCTGTAGTACAGTGAGGCTGACAAGTGTGATTTTTTGGCATCTTCTCCGTACGACAATAACGTTTCGATGTAGGATCGTACGGGTGGGTACGTATTGGTGGACGTACTGATGAGTTTATCGTTCAGACTGATATCCACCTGTTGGAACATCGAGTGCAGCCTGAGATTCACTGGGGCTACGACCGCTTCGTCCTCGATGTCCGTCCCGTCTCCTTTCACCACTTTGGCTTTCACGTAAAGGTACGTGTGGGCTAAATCCAGGTAGGCCGTATCTTTGTTTTCTATGGTAAATTCCAGCGGTCCCGTTCCCGTCAGGCTAGCCAGGGGACGATGTTCTACCCAATGTCCTTCAGCGACTGTGTGAATGGAATAGTCCACAAATCCAATTCACTGTTGGTAGACGGACACGACTCGGAGTGTATGAATGCCATTATGCGAAGATGTCTCTCTTCTTCTTTTTCTTCTTCTTATTCTGGAGTGTGCCTCGTCGGTGTGTTGGCCGTCGAATTACTCTACCCTGTGACGGGGGTTGTCTTTTAAGGGCTTTGGCGACCAAGACGCTGCCTGTTTCTTTGGCCCGCCGTTTCAAGGCTTGTCGGGGTGCCGCACCACCCAAGACATCACCGGCGACATGCAGTCCACTGCGTACCGCTTGTTTGCCGACCGCTTTTACTCCACGTGCCACCAGAGGTAGAAATGTTTTGACGATGCTCCCGAGTATGTTACCCAACCCATGACCTCGTTGCATGCGTGCACCGCTAAAGACTGGAAGGCCACCTCCCGTTTGTTTCTTGTGATAGTCTGCATAGCTGGCCGTATGGCACTGGTAAGGCACGTACATTATACGAAGTGGGGAGAACGTGCTTATCGGAAATGAAGTGTCAGCATCACCTTCCCTCGCTCGAATGCGACCGGGCGTCGCGTGTCATCTCTTATATCCACCGTGTTGATATCGGAGTGTCGTGCGGGTAGGTAGAGTACGTGGTTGGAACTGTGCGTGACTTGATCTCCATACTTCTTTTTAATGGGGACCACCCGTAACAGAGGTGTGTTGACATCTCCCACAATGTGGTTGTCCACCACGTTCGAGTAGACGCAGAATCCGTACATACCCACCTTCATATCCATCGCGATGTGGCATTGTGGGCGGTGGGACCAGCGAACGTCTGTAGATCGAAACCCAGCATTTGCTCTAGGGCAGGACTGATTTCCACACCCACGTTGGGGCTGAGAGTGAGACAGGTGTGCGTTGTAATCGAAGTCCGCATGATTGATGAAGGGAAAGGTTTTGATGGGTTTTGAAGTATTCGTGACCTCCCGTAGAGACTTATAATTCATCAGTCTTTTCAGTCAAGGAGTTCCTGAGGGTATCGTATTGGCCTTCGGGTAGAGACAGATGGGTTACTTTGCCTTCGTAGGTGACCGCGTACCACACATCCTTGTCTCGTACGTTGTACCACGAGTAAGGGTATTGGATATCCACGAGTCCACATTCCCAGCGTCCAGGTAAATGCAACGGCTGCGCTAACTGGGTCACGTACTTGGCCAAGGTGTTGTCAGGAAACACATAGAGCGAACTGTTACTGGGCAACGTGAGGTAAAACATGACGACTGAGCTTTTCTGCTTCCGCTCCCGGCTTTAATAGGGGTCCCAGCCCTTGGGTGGATGTACCCGGCGTCGTGATCGTCGCGGTGACTTGCTACCCGTTTTAGATTTCGAATAGGGATGAAAAGAACGTGCCCACCGTGAGGGTGTTTTGGGGGGTGTCAAAGGGGTATCTTCCCAAGAAGGTGGTGGTAGGCCACTCGGTGATTGTTGCATCCACGGTTTCTGCATCCAAGTCCAGCGTTGAGGATTCCTCACCAATTCTTGAGGAACGTGTGTGTCTTTCAACGCTTGAGCAAAGGCTTCCCAACCCGGTGGATTAGAGTGTTTGCGAGAACGCACCGTATCGTTGATCAGATCGGTGATATGAGACCTCGGCACCACTCGGTTTCGAGTAAGCAGTTCTCCCTGGTCGGTCCAACCCATATCAGGATTCTGTTTCACCCGGTCCAACAATAAACGGGCCTTGGTCTTGAATGCATTAGTGACACTGGCCAACACTTCATCTTCGAGCTGACCTGATGATGATGAAGCTGGTGGTGGTGGTGATGTTGGACCACCCCTATATTGATCCATAAACGTCTTGTACCGGTTCAGCGTCTGATGGTAGAGTGGAGCAGGGCCCGGATCACCTCCGGTGGCGCGCTGCGTAACATGCGGAGCGCCGGCGCGTGCTTCCGTATCCGCGCAGACATGATGAGGAAGTGAATGGCGGGGTGTTTTGTCTTGTTCTTTTATTTGGGCGTGTACACCGTCTGGAACTCACCGGGAAAAATGTCGGTCCGCAATCGAAGTGCCGAGGGTGTCCCTTGTTTCAAGTCGATGAGCAGGTAGCCGTTGGCCTCCTGGGTGGCATATTCAAAGGCTTCCCGAACAAAGGCAGTGTTTTTAGGGTACATCTGTTTCGCCAGGTGCATAATTTGTGACGCGTCTCTGGGGTTTTTGAACAACACAACATACTGGGCATTCAAACTGATGTTCCTGTTCTCTTTGTTCTTACTGAAGAGATTTTGGACGATGTAGATGATGCTCAGTCGGCGATGATGGCTCCCTTTGGTAAAACGCCGGGTCATTCGACTATCCGTTTCGGCCATCAGATCATCCACGACCACCAACGTGTCTTCTGGGGTATCCTATGGGGTAACCCTTCCACCAAGGTGAGTCCAGGACTCCGTGCCAGTGCCTCGTACGCAGGCTGCCAAGCTCCATAACACCAAAGGATGCGGGCCACGGGAGGAAAAATGAGGGCTGACCCGTGTTGGATGATACGTTGAACGAAGTGTGTTTTTCCCGAACCGGTCGGTCCAGCGATGAGACACGTGAAAGGATACTGCCACCGTGGATCCATTTTTCCACCACACTAGTTATTTGGTGTTTTGGGCCAAGTGTTCAGAGGCCCACCACCGTTGTCGCGGATCCCACCGGGGATCGTAGTCCTGAGGGTACCGTTGCCCACTACACTTGTCGGAGTCCTCTGGTGCTGTAGTTTTGCCCTGGGTGTCGGCGCGAAGGTCGTCGGTGGTACCCTGCTAAGGGTAGGAATAGACGGAGTAGTGGTGGTGGTGGTGGTGGAGGTAGGTGCCCCGAGAGTTGAAATAGACCCAAGTAGTGGTAGGTTCCTCTAGGAGGGTTACCTTCGTGATGTTCCGCAGAGTAGTGGTAGGTGCCTCCAGGAGGGTGGTGTTGTTGTTGTTGGTGGTGGTGTTGTTGTTGTTGGTAGCGTATTGACGTTGGGGTGCCGGGGTGAGGCGTGTGGGTGAGATGGATGGGAGGTTGAAACAGGATATCAGCTACGCCAAGTCGTAGAAGACACCTCCAAACAAGACACCCAGAAGGGCTAGTATACACACAACAGTACAGACTTGTCCTTTTCGAGTGCGCAGCAGTAAGGAAAGTTGTGCACTATCCATGACTGAACGCTGTAGGAGACGTGAGGTAGAATTTATAGCCGTTTCATGTCACGGGCTGAGACCCAGGAATTAAACGAACTGGGCCAACCTTGCCATTTGACGAAATGATATATGGGATGCCACGTGGACGTTCCGTTTTCAAAATCTCCTCCACCGTGTAGTAGTCTTTCTGTGTTTTTACGACCGATTGTAATTCCGCCTCGTAAAAGGTGCCTTGCAGTGTTTCTCCTTGTAGATGTTCCAGTTGATAGACGTGTGGGTTTCGGGGACTATGTCGAACAATGATAAAGTGCTCATCACTCCAGTTGGGCAAGTAAGTTTTCTCAAATTGTCCTTTGACTTTACTGATCCGTATCACATCTCCGCGTTTGTAACGGGGTGAAGTTATAGGTGCTTCAGGTGGTGAGTACAGTGTACGGCGCACTTGATGTTCGTTGTGTTGCGTCACATTGATGGGAGCCCGCTGGATACTGCGATGATAGGCTCGATTATACCCCCGGACCAGTTGAGGTAGCACATCGATGTACCGTCGGGTGTTTTTGCCTGTAAAATACTTGTACATCCGTCCTTTCAAGGTCCGATTGAACCGTTCCATCACAGAGGCTTTCGTCTCGTTGTACGTATGGAAGAAAAATACCTTCTGTTTCTTGAGAAAGGCTTGAAAGTGTCGGTTGAGAAATTCTGTGCCTTCATCCGTTTGCAAATAGAGGGGTTTGCGACCCGTTTTGAAAATCTGCTGGAACGCCCGTACAAGATTCTCCCCTGTTTTGGTACGGATGGGTACCACCCTTGCGTACTTGGATAAATATCGATACAGGTCAACATGTACCGATGTCTATCATTGTGGCCCGCAAATCGACTTATATCGACCAAATCTGCCTGCCATTGTGCGTCTATCCCTCCTACGATGACTCGGTTACGGCGAAAATGCCGTTGGGCTGCTCGATGTAAGCTATAAGTGTCTTGTGTTTTTAACCATTCTCGAACGTCAGCTCGACTGATGCCTTGGGATCGTACAGCTCGTGCGAGCGCTCCCACAGCGCTATAAGCGGCTGGACTGACTGGGCTGTAATACAAATCTGTTAACACCTTGGCCACATGTTTGTCCACCTGTTTTGTCTTGGTCTGATCCTTGCCTCACCGGATTTCCATTCGGTGCCCCATCGGGTTCCGCTGTTCTGTCTTCGCTACATGATGAGACACTGACAATGGCGACTACTTGTTCCAAGGCCGTCCATAGATCTGAATCCAGGGTAAAATGACCGCCTTTCAGACAGGTGAGTTGAACAAAAAAGGAACCGCGGAAATGTAGACCTCGTCACACAGGTGAATGCTATCACCGTCCAGTGTAGCCTTTAACACACGTTTCAATGTGGTCCATCCTTGCCGTGACAAAGAGACCTGCGCTTTGGGTGTACACGGACACACAGACCGGCTATCGATGAGGTCCACTCGTTTGGGGTACATCCATAGGGTGCATCCAGGTGTAAGACTTCGGATAGCCACAGGGTGCACTTCGGGGTGCAGTAAGTCATCGACCTCGGGGATAATAGCTTTCAACGCCATCCATAATGGAGGGCGGAGTGTGATATGGGCACCTCCATGCTGTTCCAACCGGGGGGAAAAGAATCATCTCCACCACTGCGTATATACAGACCGACTCCCACGTGCATGAAATCCACTTCGGGCTCTTTTTCCTGTAACAACCGTGTCAATAGCGTCCACCCTGATAGGGATAAAACAATCTTCACCTCCCGCGGTTCTTCTTCGACGAGCTCGAGGTGATCGTCATTGACGATCAGGTAGACGTCGGACGTCAGTTGGAATAACACAAGCTCTGTTCTGTCCGCTGCCATGGTGGTGAATGATAAAAACCGTTTAGAGAGGCCTGTCTATATATAGTAGTAGTACAGATCGTTGCCAGATCAAATAGGGGTCGAAATGTGCTTTTTATACTACTACACCATGTGAGACTAGCCTCTGCGCATAGCGCCGCAAGGTCAATAGGGGCTCGAAATACACTTTATATACTACATGTGAAGACGAATATACGGTTACACTACTCTGCGCCGTAAGGTCAATAGGAGTGGAAATGCGCTTTTCTACTACTACACCATGTGAATTGCTCTTCTACCTACGCGAAAGTCTGTCATCATTCGGTGGTGTAATGTTATTTGTATAGGAATTCATTTAATCTAGGATTTTCGTATACCCGAGCTTGAGCACAAAAAGAGGATTGTAAATTAACCCAGGAAGAATGCCGAGACACATTTGGACCAATGGCAAGGCGATCATTCCACCAATGGCTAAGCCTGAACAAGAGCCAATCAGCCCGTTTTAGACAGCCAATCGACATCATCCTGCGTTATGGTATGCGTTATGGCATAGTACTTCATTTTAACCTAGGATTTCATATACCCGAGCTTGGTGAGATTGTGGCGTTTTCAGGGTGCGCGTTTTTGGACCAATCAGATCCAGTTATTTCAACCAATCGAATGGGCGGAGAAAGAACTAATGGAAGGGGCTCGCTCTCGTTTAGACAGCCAATCGACATCCACCCTATTCAGCATAAACCCCCTGAGCGAGGCGCGGGAAAGCGCAAACAATCACAATCTTTCGAAGTGTAAATGTCGACAACTCAGGGACCAGCGAGGTGGATGAGAGAAAAGAGAAAGAGGGAACGGAGAGAACTCGCCAAAGCCGTCAAAGAATTGTGATTGGCGGAGGTGAGACGGTGGATGCGAGAAAACACCCCTGGCATGGGAGGACCTCCACCACCTGTTGACCAGGGTCCCGGACGATCTAGAGGGCGAGGACTGGTTGGACAGCCTGCAGGAGCTGTTGGTGGAACAACAGCAACAACAACCCAAGCCAGTCATCGAGGAGGAACAACCCCGGCCTCAGTCCCAAGCCCAGCCCGAGTTCATAGATATTCGAGAGCTGCAAGAACAGCGACAAAAACAACAACAAGTTGCAGGGGCGTAGTACTCCTTTCAAGATCATTTTAACGGCCCTTTTCAGGGCCACCCAGTCTTCCGAAAGGGGACTTCTAACGTAGCACATTCAATTAAAATCAGGCCCTACATTTTTCAATCTCCTCTCCTCTATGATTATCAATCTCCACCTCCTCACTCCAAAAAATTACCCTAAAGGCCCTTTTCAGGGCCAACCCAGTCCTCCCGTCCTACAGATTCGATGATGATTACCAATCTCCAGCGCCTCACAAAACACACATTCAAATAGAGCGCGTCTATGACAAGCCCCACACCTCATTACCTTCAAAGTGTGCCATGACCCATGTGTAAATGTTACGGACGTGTGGGCAGAGATTTTTTTTATACTCAGGTTTTTACCGGATATACTCGGTGTATGTATTAGACTAGTATATTATTACTGTGTAACTCACTCTCGGCTTTTTTCGGATATACTCGGTGTATGTATTAGATTAGTATATTATTACTGTGTAACTCACATTCATACTAATAGTGTGTGGGTCTTATAACCTGGGTGTTGTTAGGAGGAAGTTCCCATTCACTAGGTGTTATTTTACCTATTACCTAGGTGTATGCATATAGGGGGAAAAAGTGTGGGGAGCTCGTGTTAATTTTTTGTGCTTAGTGAGAAAGTCACTCTTTCGGAGTAAATGGGTGGCCCTCATAAGGGCCTTTGAAAAGTACAGAGGGTTGGAGTGTAATGATTACACCGATTGGAGCAATTCGTCCTTCCTCTTTGTGCATAGGGCACATCTCAGCGTGACGAGTGCACATGGGACGGGCTTGCAAATGGCCGTAAGGTCTGCTCTCCCTGCAAGTTTGGCGATACAGCAGACGCATAAAGCATGATGTCCACAGGGGAATAGGGCAAATTTGGCGTCGTGAACAATACAGTTGATACACGGCAATTGCTTTGCCACCCCCCATGATGTGTCTCTCTGCATTCTTCTAATATCCTCGCAGCAGTCGTTAAGATATTGCTGCTGTAAAACTAGGGTCAAAGTCTTCGCCCATCTTCCGTCTGTTCTTTTTCTTCTTCTTGTTCGTCTTCTTTCAACAGGTCTTCTATTATTTCCTCAAGCCATACCCCGTTGGTAATATTGTCTTGTGTAGTCACATCGATGAATTCACCTGTTGCATCGTCAAGATATTGTTGTTGTTGCGAAACCCCACTCCACCCATCCGCCGTCTGTTCTTCTTCTTCTTCTTCTTGTTCTTTATCTTGTTTCATGTTGTTACTATTGTCTTGTGTAGTCACATCGATGAATTCACCTGCCGAATCGTCAAGATACTACTGTTGCGAAACTCTAGTCCTCCCATCTGCCGTCTGTTCTTGTTCTTTTTCTTGATCTTCTTTTTTATCTTCTTTCAACATCAACAGGTGTTGTATTATTTCCTCAAGCCACGGCTCCTTGGTACTGTTGTGCACTCCATCCATATCCATGTATTCAGCCATGATGTAGTTGAAATGAATGTTTGCGTAGCAGGCGCCCAGAGCGCCTAGACTTTATAGCATGCGCGCGGACGTCGGCGAAAGCATCTTGGATCGGTTCGACCAGACAGACAAAATTGTGTTTCTTCGCGATGTTCGAAGCCGGCTAAATTTTCAATACACGAGAGTTGATGTCTAAAACCACTTTAAACTTGAACCCTGGGAGGTTCTATAATTTTCCTGAAAAATTCATAATGCTAACACTTCGATAAATATAATTTTTTTGTCATTTTTCCGGTTTCAAAGGAAGAATTTCACCCGCATCATGGTGTTAAAAACTCGGTAAATTTAAAATAATCCGACCTAGGCCTCTAAAAACACGTTAGGTTTCACTCTAAGAAGGTTATTATGTGATTCTGAAAAAATTACGAGGTTTTTCCATGCGAAAGTGTGAATTTTTACCGTCCAACCCCTCTAGTGTCAAAACACCCCATTGACGCCAACATAACGACCCATACTCTAATACCCGTGTTTTGACACTAGAGGGTTTGGACGCTAAAAATGCACACTTTCGCATGGAAAAACTTTTTTCAGGATCAACCTTCTTAGAGTGAAACCTAAAGTGATTTTAGAGGCCTAGGTCGGATTATTTTAAATTTACCGAGCTTTTAACACCATGATGCGGGTGAAATTCCTCTTTTGAAACCGGGATAATGACAAAAAAATTATATTTATCGAAGTGTTTAGCGTTATGAATTTTTCAGGAAAATTATAGAACCTGCCAAGGGTCAAGTTTAAAGTGGTTTTATACATCAGCTCTCGTGTATTGAAAATTTAGCCGGCTTCGAACATCGCGAAGAAACACAATTTTGTCTGTCTGGTCGAGCCTGACCACTTGGGGTCCCTACGGTGTGTGCTTTCGACGCCATCCGCGCGTTCATCCGGGACACTCAGCGATAGAGTATAAAAACTAGGCTGACTATCGTCTGCCACATTCATTTCAACCATGGCTGATGCTAGTCGTTCACTCTTCAACACGTTCAACACGGGAGAGGCTACCGAGGCTTTGAGGGGTGGAGATGAAAATACTACACAGGCTAGATCTACGGTGCAACGCATTGTTGCTGAAGTGGAGTTTGCTGCTCAAGCTTTGGCGGACCGCTTCGTGGCTGCCTAAGCCTCCATAGGTCAAGATCCCAGAATCATCGCCCGACAAGGAGAAATAGAGATACAAGAACAAGTAGAGATAGACGACACTCTCGATGATGATGATGATGATGATGATGATGATGATGATGATGATACAGACATAGAAGATATACAGGAGCCATCTCCTGAACAGATGGGATGGTTGAACACTCGCAGCATGGGTCCACTACCAGCAACTACAGCTTCGCCTGCCAAAACAACGCCAACAACAGCAACAACATCGGTTCCCACAACTACACCACAAGAGATGAAGCATCAAATACAAGAAGTAGAAGTGGAGAAGGCTGTACTCCGCCTCCGACTGGATAGAGAGCTGAAGAAATCTACCTGTTCCATCTGCCAGGAGGAAGAAACGACGTACGTTTTCTTTCCTTGTGGCCACCTAGCCCTATGTGGTATATGTGTACTAGGCTTACTATGCAATGCCGGGGCGTGCCGCTGCGGAGACAGCGAAGACTTTCATCTGACTTTACGGTGCCCTGTGTGTCGGGGAAACGTCTCAAAGATCAAACGGATCTTCCGACCGTGAACTGATGGTATGATGGCCAACCCGCTGTACTTTCTAAAGGCCCTTATCAGGGCCACCCATTTACTCCGAAAGAGTGAATTTCTCACTAAGCATAAAAAAAATTAACACGAGCTCTCCACACCTTTCCCCTGCATAGAGTAAACACTCACATACGCTAATTGAATTTACAACACGGTAGAATGAACATAAGGTTTTCACCATGCATAGAGTGAACACTGACACACAGTAGTTGAATTTCTAATATTTATTAACAACACGGTAGGATGAATATAAGGTTTTCACCACGGTAGGCTCTTGGTGATCAATTTTCTAATAATACGGTAAACATAGAATGAACATAGAATGTAGGAATACTGAATGTTCAATATTTAGCCAACAAGACTTGTTTGAATTCTTCCCTGTCTTTATCCCCCTGGTGCACGTATATGAACTTAGCAATCCCCTCACGTGGAATTCTGGGTGGACAGGCAGCTAGCAACGCCTCCGCAATTTGCGTCTCGTTGATGCCGTGTAGCGCCCTAGTCATCAGCACGTCTGACGGTGCCATAATGTCCAGACACGTATGCATGTTTACCAAATCTGACAAGTTCTGACAGCCTGCACATTGCTCGATACGCAAGTGTCGAATGCGAGGTCTAAGATGATCCAGGAAGGTGTCGATGTACTTTTTATAGATACACTCAGACACCTGGTCAGAGAGGGCTGCATGAATTTCAGCTGTCAGGTCTTGCAATTTACGCCACGCAGGTATTTGCAGGGTGACACCCTCAGGTAAGGGAATACGCGTATCTTTCTTCAACTTCCATTTACGAATATGCACAAGGAGATTGTTGTTGAACATAGAACAGCTCACAAACACATCGTCCCCCGCACAAAATTTCGCTTGGTCGCTCCACCATGCGCAATGACCGCCTTGGCGACTTGACTCTCTCGCTCAATCTCCGTACTCTCTCCCATTGCTCAAACGACAAGGCGATATGCTTAGGTGGTTTGTCGTCCCAGGCCAATGCATTAAAATGCACTTGCACATCTTTCACGGTTACAGTTGAATAGTGAGTGAGCTTCTAAGTGTTCATTTCGGCCGCCTGGTAGGCCTGGTGGATGATATCATTCACCTGCTGCACAGTCATAGTTTGGACCCCTTCTCCGCTTGCTGAGGCACTTCCTGAGGCACTTACTGAGGCACTAGCTGAGATATTATTAAAGGTGCTAGTTGGGGACGAACACGTTTGGCAGGTGGACCGGACTCTTCTTGGGCACGTTTGGTACCTGTACTCTCTTCGGAGATGTCGTAGTCGATGAGCAAGATATTATCAAGCTCCTCGGGTTGAAGAACAAACGCTATTCCTTCATTCCCCGTCTTCTTCAGTGCCTCCACGAAGGCTTGAAATGCTAAGGGACCACGGCACAGTAGATCGTCGATGAGGACTCTGTTTTGTCGCGAAGTGATCTTCTCCGCCATGATATCTTCCACACCGTGTTAAAGGATAATGTTTTCCACCAGGAGCAGATCACATGTATCACCCACATTCACCATATCATCAATGAGCTTGACACGGTGCTGCATAAGCTTAGCTCGCTCGGCTGAGTCCATGGTTTCACTGGTCAGGTAGGTCTTCAGGCTCCACTAGTATTAGCTCAGCTCGTCAGGTAGATCTTCAGACTGGTTCAGGCTGTGGCTGCTCAGGTTGTGGCTGCTCAGGGTGCTCCGGTCAGGGTGGTCAATGAATGCAATCACATGAAACGCCCGACTATTTATAACCCAACATACAAGTCCCCGAATGTATAAGAACCCGTATGTAGGCGCGGACGTCAGCGACTAGAACCCGGATGTAAAAGGACCCGGATGTAAAACAAGGTCTCAAGGACCCGGATGAATGGAAAAACCTCAGTACATGTAACCATAAAAGTCCCCGGATGCACGCGCGGACGTCAGCGACTAGAACCCGGATGTCGGGCGCGGACGTGAGCGACAAGGTCCCGGATGTTGATTTAAACAGTATATTTATTTCACCAGGAAACAGGGATTGGCGAACAGGCAGAGCCTATTTGAACGCCTCTCCCAACAGATATATTACACATACATGTACAATAACAAGATGGCAGACAACAGTGAATAGGATAATAAACAGTTACAAACATAATAATTAACATGCAACTGCCTACATATATACATATACACATACATATATACACACACACATATATACATACACACATAGATATAAATACGCATACATACATACATATATTATTATTATTATCATGGTTATGATTATTATTATTATTATTATTATATGTTATTACATCTGTACGTATTACATCTACACACCGGGTAGCACACCAAAGTACAAAACTTGAAACATATACGAAGGACGCAATTAATCCAACAACATAAATACATAAACAACATAAATACATACGGTATACGCAGATGAGCGTTAAAGAGTGAGTGGGTTAACATACATGTATTTACATAAAACAGCTGTCATTGGATATATAAATGACACATTAGTTAGGAACATATTTACAGAGAGGAGTCGCATTCGATTTGTTAATTTACGTGTTACATAGACGTGTTGTGATTTGTCATTAACTATTATTTATTATTTACTGTTATATATATTTGTTATATTATTTATTTGAAAGAATGGCAAATAGGTTTTAAGTGTAAAGGCAATCCTGAAACAATGGCAAATAGGTTTTTAGTGTACAGGCAATTATGCTGAGCGAAGACCTGGCGTGGTGGGCGGTAATGTAAATCTTCCAGAGCGGAGTATAAATTCATGCACAGGTTTGAATATATTCACGTTATCTTGGGTTGACAGGTTGCGATCGCCATATAATAATACTTGAATGTTAAATACTGTTTCTGGAAGGCTAAAGAACAGCTCTCTGCGCAGTTCGGTGAAGTTTGGACAAACTAGTATGAAATGAGTAGCATCTTCGTATTCATAGACACAGGAGCACAGAGAATTTTCTGATATATATCGTTCGTACATATGTGCTTTGAGAAGACTACATCCAAGTCTTAGCTGAGCATGAATTATCTGTACTTCGCGCAGGCCATAGTAATAATATGTAGGAACAGGCGGGTCGTTTGAGGATAGTGACAGACAGAATGAGTGGTATGAAGGCGACTGACGGGCAAGGGGACTGAGATCATTCCACAGTCTAATTGTAGACGGAAGAAACGAGTTCGCGTGTAAGGCTGTTCTAGAGTACGGTGGAACAAAATTATTGGCATTTCTTAGAGGATATTGAGTTGTTTCGGTTACTCGCATCGGCAATAATGATGACAGGTAATATGGTGTTTGTCTGTGGATCATTTTATAAAATAAACGGAGTTTATGACGTTTTCTCCGTTCACTAAGTGGCATAAAGCCGGTTTCTTGATACAGGAGACCATGACTCGTTCCACGAGGACAGCCGGAAATAGTTCTCAAGGCGTCGAGCTGGAGATTTTCAAGAACAGTGGACTGTTGTTGGCTACAGCTATCCCAGACAACGTCTGCATAATCGAATAGAGGTAAAATGAAAGCGGAGAACAACCGTTGCAGAGACTGGCGGGAAAGTCTATATTTGAGGCTCCGTAGACAGTTTATCATTGGACTAATTTTCTCAGCCATAGAGTATATATGCCCATTCCACCGGCCGGATGACTGGAATGTCAGCCCCAGGTGTTTATGGCTGTTCACCACTGAGATTTGCGAGTTGCCCAGGAAGAGCGGTGATCTGGGGTGTGGATTTTGTTTAAGAGAGAAGAGTAGAGACTTAGTTTTCTCAGCACTAAATTTAAGCAGCCAGATGTCCGCCCATTGAGAGATTTTTTGGAGATCAGTGTTCATCAGTACAGTTGCTCTCTGTTCATCTTCAACTGCAATATATAGCGACGTGTCATCCGCGAACAATCTTATGTTACAGTGTATATCAGCTACAATGTCATTTATATAAATTAAAAATAAAAGTGGCCCAAGAACAGACCCTTGGGGCACTCCAGCGGTGACAGTTTTGGTATCGGAGAGCTTACCATTTATGACGACGACTTGTTTTCTATTATGAAGGTAATCACATAGCCAGGCCAGAAGTTTACCCCTGATGCCAATTGATTGAAGCTTGTGAATGAGACCTTTGTGCCATACTCGGTCAAACGCTTTAGTAATGTCACAGAATACTGCCTTAACTTCCTTACCTTCATCAAGTGCCTTACAGATAAAGTTATAGATATCGACTAATTGATACACTGTATTATCACCGGGCAAGAATCCAGATTGGAAATTGGTTAATAGATTATTTTCAATCATGAAGTTAAATAAATATTTGAATATGCATTTCTCAAATATCTTACTAATGGAGCTTGTTAATGATATCGGTCGATAATTTGTTACTAGGTTTTTATTGCCTTTTTTATGAATGGGGGTAACGTTTGCAATTTTCCAGGGGTCAGGCATTGTTGCATCTTCTAAGGATTTGTTGAACAGAGAGCACAGTGGGCTGGCTAGTTCTCTGGTGGCACGTTTTAGTATTTTGTTGTTAATTGTATCAGGTCCAGGTGCTTTTGATACATTTGAATTTTGTAGCGCGTCTTCTACGTCACTCGTTTGTAAAACAACTGAATTCAGAGTATTAGTATTTAGGGGTAGGTTAGGTAGAACAGCATTACGGTCATCGACTGATGAATTTTCTACGAAGAAGTCATAAAAAGCATTAGCTATGTCTTGTGGATCAATGAAAACTTGGTCGTTATATAAGATATTTGGAAACCGGCTTTGGTTACATTGCTCTTTAGTGTAAGTATTGCTAAGTTTCCACCAATCTTTGTCCTTAAAGTCGGTTTCGGCGATTTTGTTATCCAGTTTGTTTTCATAGTCACGCTTAGCTTGTAGGATTTTGGATATGGTTTCGTTTCGGACATTTCTAAAGGTTTCCCAATGGAGCGGTAAGTTGGATTGTCGATGTATTCTATCGCGTCTTCTCATTTGGCTTCATAGTTCACTGTTCATCCAGGGTTTATCGCGGGGTCGTATTATGACAGATTTATTTGGAATATATTGTTTACATGTTTCTATTAAATGGTTCGTTAGTCTGTCAATGGCGGTGTTCAGTTCACAGTCGAGTAGGTTTCACCAGTTTGTAACAGAGAGAGCATTATTCAAACCATTTTCATCCATCTGATCATAGAGCCATATTTGACGTTGGTAACAGGGTTGTGCGGATGTTTTTGGTTCAATATAACAAATGTTGCATGATGATCGCTGGCAAATGGGGAATGACCCCGGAATTGTACACGTTGTTTAGACAAGATACCATAATTAGATCTATCAGTGATTTAGAATACTGAGTAATTCTGGTTGGCTCGGTGATTATTTGTTTCAAGTCATACAAATGTTCAAGCTCTCCGATTTTAGGGTGTTTCAAATTTAAACAGTCCGCATTAAAGTCGCCTACAACTATGCATTTGTTCTGCATTCTATCTCTTGCCATCGCTATTGAATAACTGATCAATGTCCAGTAACTGGCTCTCGCAGACGGGGCTCTGTAGAAAACGCCGAAATTAAATTTATAGTTTTTAATTCTAATTTCGCACCACAGCGATTCTAGGTCATAAATATGTATATTTACCAATTCTCGATATATTATTTTTCCTCGAGATACAAGACGATACCACCGCCATCAGGTCAACGCGGTCTTTGCTCAATGGTGGGAGGTGATATCCTTTTATTTCTATAGCTTTGCTCGATATAGTGTTGTCGAGATTAGATTCAGTTACGGCAATTATATCATAATGGCTCAGTTCTGCGTCAAGTAGCTGCACTTTATGGCGCAGGCCTCTTATATTGACATGGACAATTAGGCAGGTATGATCTATCAAACAGTTTGTTATTGACACAGGTTGAGACAGGGTTTGAGACTGAAGTAGACAAAAACAAATCCGGTGAGCATGTAGATTTAGGCGCCGGATGTTAGGCGCGGACGTCAGCGACTAGAACCCGGATGTAACCCAGCTACTAGAACCCGGATGTACCGAATGTCAATAAGTCCTGAATGAACCATTCTCATGGCATCAGATTGTTTATCCCCTATTGTCATATATACCCTCTGATGTCAAAGGGGGACTAATTGCGGCGTGCAGCTTTTCTGCGCATGGTTCTCGCCCAATCAACAGCCTCCGTTACTAAATGAAGCGAACTTGTTGAGATTACCGAATGGGGCCGATGATTTCCGAAAAGCTCAGCATGACTTCGGCAAGCCAATCAACATAGGCGTTGTATATCGACGAGAACGAACAGCGGCAAATCTTTGAGGGGCGTCCTGTTTAAAAAACCGGACTGGTATTTGTGATCTATCAGTTAACTTCCATCATGAACGAGCAAGTAAATGAACTTCGAACCTTCGAATTTACTGCCACATATCTTGGACATGGCGATTGCGACCGAGAAAAACTACAGGAGGGATCTCATTCATTTGTATTCTCAAGCCTCGAATTACTGTTAAACCAGGAAGAGAACCGCGATTTGCTGATTAAACACGGGAAAACCACGGCAGCTATTGTCGCCGACGTGGCTCATGCGGTGATTCGATGCATGGTAAATTTATAAACAGGTAAATTATAATAATAAAATAATAATAATAAATTATAATATAATTTTAAATATAATACTGAAAATTGTGATAGTATTGTTGTCATTTTTTAATTCAAATCCAATTTATTTGATAAACATTTTTAAGTTTGAGCAAATTTAAATAAGTTAGTTTGATAAAAAATAGCCATTTGAAAACTAGAGCCTATAGGCTTTGGGATGTAATCTATGGCTGGGTCAACTTATCATTTTAATAAAACATTGTTTATAAGTAGATTCGATTATTAATCAATTCTTTTTAGGATGAGACTTTCTTGGTAAAGCACAGAAACTAGTGCTGGATGGGTCGACCCCGTGGGGGTTCGAACCTGCGCTCTCAGACTTTGGCACCAAATTGCCCACTCGGCCACCTCAGCTCTTGTTTGTGCAGCTGCGTTTAGGCCTATATTGCACGGCAATAGCGTGAAGAACAGATGTATTTAGTCTCGGGGCCCCAGTAGAATTTACTTATATCAAGATTTTCAATCTTTTCCCCGGGTTAGAACAGCAGCATGTTAGTCCTTGGTTCTTCAGCCTGAGCCAGTGAGCGCGTCACGGGGCTTTGTTTACATTCCACTCGAAAGTAGGTCACTCAGTCACGGGACCGTGGAGTTGTGTATCAATGAAGGGTGGTCAGTGAAGATTTTGTGACAAAAGGCATTTTTGTCGCCGCTGATTGATGCGAACTGAAATTTTTCGTATGGCATAGCTAATTTCTAAACTACCCCTGTTATGTCAGCAGGGATCCAATATACAGACATAACAGCCATAAGTTTTAAGGGTAATGGAATTTAATACTCCACAGTCTCGCCATATTAGGTAAACTGGGTCATATCCAGAGCGAGGCTCTGGGTCAGTGGAACGTAAACACTGGCGAGAAAGCGCGTGGCCCAGGCTAATAGGCATAAATACACGGCTCCACAGTCTCGCCATATTAGGTAAACTGGGTCATATCCAGAGCGAGGCTCTGGGTCAGTGGACAGTAAACACTGGCGAGAATGCATGTGGCCCAGGCTAATCAAACATGCCGAAAGGTGCAAATAATGGCTCAAGTAAAGGAAAAGGCAAGGGTAAACGCAAACTTCTCGAGGACCCCGAAGACGGCCATAACCTGGATGACATGTCCCATGAAAAATTTACTTGATGGTCGCCGCTGGCACTCAAACATTACCTCGAAATTCGAGGGAAGTCTGCAGACGCCTCGTTTGAGGAGTTGGTGGCAAGGCAAGTATAAATATAACTAGATGTAACTGTTATCCTAAGGGAAAACTGAGATACCCCCCGTCCTGCAAGTCTCCCATTCCGAGTAATATTTCAATACAGTATAAATAAAACCCAAGGATAGGAAGGGCAATAACTCTGTAACAAATGTGTGAATCACACGGTAAATGTATTAAAATAGAAGTAAAATTTTAGGAGTATTAGTCCGGACAAAACTGTATCTACAGGATGGACTAGCCCATCCTGTACCCCTCCCCCAGCTTTATTGTAATCTTCAAACCATATTAAACATGTGTGTGGGGAGGGGGGGGGGAGGTATAATAATGGAATATTATCATGTAAAATACTGACTATTCTGTGAAGTCATATGACGCAGTCAGTATGTCGGGACCTCTTCCCACTTCCCTTATATGTGTTGTAATTTTTACCTGTATATGGCGAGATTCTGCTGGTGGACGTTTCGTCCCCGAGGCCCGCCCCCTGTACAGACCTTTTGGTCTTTGATATATGTTGGCATTTGTGGGAAGTTGATGCTGGGTCGACATCGGGCCTTCCAGACTAGTCTTTTGTGTTAATTGCCGTCATTTACATCTGACGACGATACAGCTCACCAATCTCCAATGTACGAGTTGTCACAGCGAAACAGCTCACCAATTTACCAGTATACGAGTTGTCAGAGCATTTCCATCATAGCTCTCTAGATTTGTATCTAATACCGCTTATGCCGGTGCTAGGGGCCGTGTGGTCATATCATTCAAGTTGCCACATGAACAGGTATAACAAAAGCGTACCTGAGATACAACACATACCTCGAATCGTTAGATTCTTGGTACGTGCTTTAGAATAGGTTTACCAGAAGACTATTCTGTGAAGTCATATGACGCAGTCAGTATGTCGGCACCTCTTCCCACTTCCCTTATATGTGTTGTAATTTTTACCTGTATATGGCGAGATTCTGCTGGTGGACGTTTCGTCCCCGAGGCCCGCCCCTGTACAGACCTTTTGGTCTTTGATATATGTTGGCATTTGTGGGAAGTTGATGCTGGGTCGACATCGGGCCTTACAGACTAGTCTTTTGTGTTAATTGCCGTCATTTACATCTGACGACGATACAGCTCACCAATCTCCAATGTACGAGTTGTCACAGCGAAACAGCTCACCAATTACCAGTATACGAGTTGTCAGAGCATTTCCATCATAGCTCTGTAGATTTGTATCTAATACCGCTTATGCCGGTGCTAGGGGCCGTGTGGTCATATCATTCAAGTTGCCACATGAACAGGTACAATAAAAGCGTACCTGAGATACAACACATACCTCGAATCGTTAGATTCGTGGTACGTGCTTTAGAATAGGTTTACCAGAAGACTATTCTGTGAAGTCATATGACGCAGTCAGTATGTTGGCACCTCTTCCCACTTCCCTTATATGTGTTGTAATCAGCACTCATTACATGAATATTTAGAGAAATTTGGTAATTTTGACCAAATATTTCAGGTCATAAATAAGAGATGCACATCTTCAAACCATATTAAACATGTGTATAAAGTTTCAGAAACATCCAGTAATAACTGCATGTGTGACTAGTTAATTACACAAGAACATGCTCTATATATATTGGAATATATGCAGAAAATCGACAAAGTCCAAGTCTGGGTAATTTTGACAAAAATTAATATTTCATGTCACAAATAGGAGATGCAAATCTTCAAACATGTCTACAAAGTTTCAGAACCTTCTGATAACAATAGTATGAGTAGTTGATAACACTAGAAACTTGTCTCTACATGGGAATAGATCCTGAAAATGGCAAAGTCCTATAAAGTTCAAAATGCCATAAATATGTGAAAAATAATAATTACGCCTTGTAAATAGGACATGCGCATCTTCAGACCATAGGTAACACATATGTAAAGTTTCATTAAAATAGAAGCAAAATCTTAGGAGTAGTCCGGACAAAATTGTGTGATCCTGAAAATGGCAAAGTCCTATAAAGTTCAAAACGTCATAAATATGTCAAAAATAAAAATTTCGCCTTGTAAATAGGACATGCACATCTTCAAACCATAGGTAACACATATCTAAAGTTTCATTAAAATAGAAGCAAAATCTTAGTAGTCCGGAAAAAATTGTGTCTACAGACAGACGGACGGATGGACGGACAAGCCGATCCCAGTATACCCCCCCCCCCCTAACTTCGTTGCGGGAGGTATAATAAATACTATGCTATCAGATTATATACAGCCCTCACAATTCAGATTTTTACCTCGGCAAAAAAATGCCGTGGAAAAGACGATTTTCTGCGGCAAAAATGGTTTTCTGCGGCATTTTTTTTTCTTTCATGTTTTCCATCCCCCAGCTCAGCTGTGCACGTGGAAGCCAAAAGAAAATATAAACGGCCTTCTGCCCCTGGGGCAGGGCATCTCACACCGCGAGCAATTCAAGGCAAGGGCCTCCTCCTTGTTTATTCACTAATGATGAATTGCCATGTCATTTATAAACCGACAGAACCTGTCCTTAATTAGGCCCCATAAACAAAATGCCTTGTTTCCATTCACCGCCCGCCCCGATTTTTCCGCATGCTCCGATTTATTTTTTATTTATTTTTCACCTGCCTTGTTGGTGTTTCTTTTGGTATGAAAATGAGGCTTAGGTTTGCACCAGCGACTGTTGTGGCGCGCTATGAATGCTTGTTGCGAATACTTGACTGTTTTGTGTGTGGAGATACTGAAGATGTTTATCTAGTCATCCTTTCCAAGACTGTAATAATGATTCTGTTACTTTTTTATCTGTAATTGGACCTAGTTGAAGGTCTTTCAATGAAAAGTATCTTTGCTGTAATCAAAGCGACATGTCTGTAGGCGTGATATTGTTGCGTTGTTTGCAATTTTATGGTTGTAATCTCATTTTTGTTCTGTGTATAAATTTCTAGTCGTATAAAAATGTATAGTACTAATACAGGAACACAACATCTGCAGCATTGTCATGGTATAAATGTATAGTTGATATTCATTTTCCGTTGAAGAACTTACGTTGTTCTATCATATCTATTCCTCAGTGATATCGTTTCATGCCTAGTGGACTTTGTGGTATTGACTGCCTAAGGTCATATTCATGACGGTCAATTCATGATCGTCATGTTCTTCATTTCGCGAGAATAGCTCAGCTTATTGATTCTTGCTGAAATAAAACACCCACAGTTTTGTCTTTCAAATCATAATGATTTAGATTTTATCAATATCATCCTTCGAATTCTGTCTACCTGCATTACAGGAATGGAGAGTTTGCGACTACGAAATCAGAATGAGATGATCTCATATAGCAGTATGTAGGAGGCGAGAATGGAAATACAAACGCCATGGGATTTCTGCCGATTTATCCAATGTATTTAATCAATCTCTAGCAAGACTGTGTACAAAATGAAACTTTAAAATGAATTGTATATACATGTATATCATTTTAGGACCAAATTAGACTATCACTATCTTAATATATGTGGATTCTTGAATGAACGAAACCATTTCTATACTCTTCCGAAAATAAAAAATAAAAAAGGACCGCCCGTCCGAATTTTTGAAAAGTCAGTGATGGAAGACAAGGCATTTTTTTTATGGGGCCTTGATAAATGAACAGCTTTTCTTCAATATAATTGAAGGAAGTAAAGACCCGTCGCTGAGAAGAGAGAAATGTATTTCGCGGGAATCATTGTTACTGTTTTATGTACCGTACTTTTGTAAAAAATCCTGTACGTCTCGCTTTGACAACAGGCTCATCGGTATTATTCACACTTGTAAACTCAAGGAATTAAACCTTAATTCTCTCTCTCTCTCTCGTGTAAACTCACGAGGGGGGAAACCCGTTGTTTTTCTTTTTTATCTGTAAATCCACTTATAAACCCGCTCGTTTGCCATGAGGCTTAGGTCTGTCCCATTCTGATTCTGACACCAGGGGTGAAAGAGCACTCATACACAATTAACTGTTTCCCCATTGTTTTTGCAAAAATATATTTATTATCCCGAAACCATGAGAATATTACATAAAGATTATCTTAATCTTAATAGTAATCCGGAAACCGGTGGGAAAATCACCACTGGGTGGATTAAACTAACCCGTCATGGCTATCATAAATAATCCGCGCTTCTGTGTACGGGTACTCTTCTTCCTGTCTCTCTTCAAAACTATGAACTACCCTGAAATGGATAACCCACTAAATACATTACGTGTAACTTCAATGAACTTAAACGGGTTGACTTCATCTAAGCCATATTTACACAAACTTTTAGAAAACAATGATATTGTGTGTATAAGTGAACACTGGCAAAACGAGTTAACTGCCAAGATAAAACTCTCAGAAATTCACCCTGAATTTGATGTTCTACCAGTATGTGACGAGTCAAGCGGTCCTGAAACAGTTGGCATGCGCCGTGGCAGAGGTAAAGGAGGCGTGGCCATCTTCTGGCGAAAACATCTTAACCGATTGGTAAAAAAGGTGGAGCTTATTAATAATGATCGATTGTGCGGAATAGAAATTAACGGAGAAATCAAACTATTTATCATTTGCGCCTACCTTCCAGATTCAGGCTCAGCAACCTCCTTCTCGGCTGTAATTGATTATCTGGAAATTGTGGTCCAAGATCTTATGAAAATAGGGCGAGTGGTCGTCCTTGGCGATCTTAATGCAGACCTTGGGCATCGGACAAGTTTTCCAAATGTGCGTGATATGTCTCGACACGGAAGACAATTATTTGAAATGACACAGAGAAATTTGCTTATAGTCTCGGATATGGCTGCAAATGCTGTCGGGCCGGAAATTACGTTCAGGAGGAACAACCATACATCGTACATTGACCACGTTATTATAAGTCCAAACTGTGCATCAATAATCTCAGTGTGCGGTGTGACAGATGAGGATGCGCTAAACGTATCAGATCATCTACCCGTCTTCTGTCGGCTAGTGCTTCAGAGCACCAACCTAGCAGCGAACGACAATGTGCCCTTTACATACGGAGAAGCTGTGGAGCGCGTGAAAATTGCTTGGTATAAACTTTCAGAAGAAAGTATCCGGAAACTGTACACTGATAAACTAGAGGAATACCTAATAGAGTTCGATACTCTATACGAGAAAGTGTCATCTGAACTCAAGAATAATACACTTACGGCTACTGATGTCGAGAACTTACTGTCAGTTATCGTTGAAGGGGTTACTCAAGTAGCCAAATATAATATACCGACTGGTAAACCTCGTAAAGGCTCAAAACCTTACTGGACAAAGGACCTAACTGAACTTGTTAATGGTAAAAAACAATGTTTTGCTGAGTGGACACAGGCGGGTAAGCCGAACGACCCAAATAACACATTTTATAAAAAACATAAAGAAAGTAAACGATTGTTCCGTAAAGAACTGAGACGACGAGAATGTGAATACAGAAGCAATATTAATGACAGTATTCAGAAATCAGAGAGGCTTGACCAAAGGCAATTCTGGTATTTGATCGGTAAACACCACAAACTGCGACAAAACAACAGTGCCGGGTTGAGAGACGAAGCTGGAAATATAAAAACAGACCCTGGGTCACTACTGAATTTATGGGAAGAACATTTTCGTAAACTAAGTGTGCGTCTCAGTGACGCAAATTTTAACAAAGAATTTAAAGATAAAGTCGAATTTGAATTATCTCACATGACAGAGACGTCTATTTATAATGAGTGCCAGGTCATGCGTGACCCCATAACGGTGGAAGAGGTCAGAACTGTGTGTCAGAAGTTACCAACAGGGAAGGCAGCGGGTCTGGACAATATAACCTATGAACATTTGAAATATGGGAGTGCGAGATTGTTCTATCTCATGTCATTACTGTTTAATTGTTTGGTCTCCATTGAACATGTCCCCGATTTACTTAAGAAAGGCATCATAGTAGTACTTTTTAAGGGTGGTAAACTAGATTCTCTCGAAATGGATAATTATAGAGGCATTACATTGCAATCTGTATTATGTAAGGTGTTTGACAAGGTCATCTTAAACAGGGCTGAAAGTTTTTTTGACCGTGTAATGCCCTTGTGTTGTCTTCAAGGTGCTGGTCAACATTCCTGCTCGTGTTTGCACATCTCCTATTTGTTACAAGAAACCATCGCTCACAATAATGAAAATGGGAACAAAGTATATATAACATTTTTAGATACGAAGAAAGCGTTTGATACTGTATGGCTAGATGGCCTATTTTATAAATTGTACAAAAAAGGATTAAACGGAAAGTTATGGAGATTACTTCGTGCATTTTATAAAGGATGTTCAAATGCCGTACTAATAGATGGAAAAGTGTCCGGATGGTTCCCTGTAGAACAAGGTGTTAAACAAGGTGGGGTTCTGTCCATGAAACTATATATGTATTTTATTGATGATCTCCTTAAGGAACTATGTTCCAGTAACTGTGGTTGTAAGATACGGGATATTAACTGTACATGCCCGTCGTTTCTAGATGATATAGCCTGTTTATCGTTATTTAAGAAGTGTGTTGACAAACTCCTCTCCACCGCCCACGGTTACAGTTGTAACTGGCGGTTCTTGTTCGGAACGAAAAAGTCCGCAGTTGTTGTCGCTGGAGAAACTGGGACAGAAAGAGAAAAACGGCAGAAAAAAGAAGTGTTCACACTGGGTACAGAACAGGTTCATGAACTTGATGAATACAAACACGTTGGAGTTATCATAAGAGCTTCTGATAACGGTAATCGAGATGTCGGAAGCAGCCATTGGTGCTGCACGTCGAAAGTTCTATTCCACTGTGACGGATGGATTGCGCCTTGGTGGGCTGAACCCCACAACGCTCTCCAAAGTGTATTGGTCGATATGCGTTCCCGCGATGACATATGGATGTCAGGTTACGCATTTAAGTAAAAATGATATAGAGGTTTACGAACAAAGTCACAGAAACCTAGCAAAGCAAATCCAGCGATTACCTGTAAACACATGTAACATAGCAGTAACGCCATTGCTTGGTTGGCGATCTATTGGTAGCTATATTGATATGATGAAACTACTGTTCTTATGGCAAATATTATCTCTGCAAGTAAACAACATATTCAAGCGCATATTTACAGCAAGATATATCATTATAATGACATCTGGTGTGTATAGCAATAGAAGTATAGTTGGTCAATTAATGGAAACAGCGTATAAGTATGGGCTAAACAGTCGTCTGTCTAATATCATAGAAGATGGAACTAGGCCTTCCAAAACAGAATGGAAGAAAATTGTCAAAGAAGCAATTGATAATGTTGAGCATGCGAAATGGAGATTCGAGCTACATGTACGGTTCTATCCCAGATTACAGTTGTTTAGATGTGTTACGGTTCTATCCCAGGGTACAGTTGTTTAGATGTGTTATGACACAACGTAAGCTGTGTGTTTGGTGGGAGCTATGTTCTAAATACGATCATCTTCAGAGGCCATGTAGAACAATGGTCAAACTGTTAACCGGGTGTAATGCCTTAAATGTGTATTCCAAGCCTCATATAAGACGTAGCATAAGATTATGTGAACTATGTAACGGAGATAAAGTAGAAGACACATATCATTTCGTAATGGAGTGTTCAAGGTTTAGTAGTGAACGTATGCTCTTACTTGGTAAGATTGAAAACAACTTATTTCGTTCACTTCAGCCGTCTGTTAAATTTTTAGTATTGATGGGAATAGATTTTCCCTTAGAAAACATCGATGATGTGAGACAACATGCATGTCAAATGATATCACGAATGTACAAGTATAGGAATTATTTATTGTACGAAACGTAGTGACTACATTGATGTATAAAATTGTAGCTTGACGCGTGCAATGTATGGATGACAGTACTGATATATAGGTATTTTTTTAACCAACTGTATAAACTGTTAATTACCATGTAGATTTACCGGCGGTGAACTGACACCGCGTATCTATTGTCGCGCTGTCAATACCTATTTATATACATGTATGTGAAAATTTGTATGTATATTTTCTCCTATGAAGGAGGTGAATAAAGATATATATATAATAAGAGAACAAATACCCCAACGAGATGCTATTTGATTTACGGAGAAACTTCACTACAACCCATCTCCCCCACGGTTTTCATTGTTTTTGGACACGAGCCACACTGCCCGGGATAACCTCACTTGAGTCACTTGGCAAAATCAACAGGGGTGAAAGATGTAACAAAGCTGAACACGAGTTCATATTATTTGATCATATGAATGTTTTATATCCGTGAAAACGGTGGCAATATTTCAATGACATAAGAATAAGGTAACGGTTCATTCGAATACAAAACCCGAGAATGAATGATGATATTGTAATTTGCATGCGACTGGTCTTTCCACCCCCCGTGATCACCAGACTTCATGATTGAGATCGCCCGGGGCTTGCATAGAATCGTTCGAAGCACGTGTTGAGGTCAACATGCTGTAAAAATTATAATGTGAAAGAAATACGTTCCAGACGTCACAGTTCGGGTACAAACTTTTAACCGGTGGCACTTTACATGCAGCGACAGTACTGTGGGGAATTCCCCGAGCCAATCTGCGCACGTGATGAGCATGCAAGCACACACCCGAGATACGAACGTTTCACACGCAAAAGTCATCCGTACGACAGGGTCAGGATTCAAGTATCTTTATTATCAGTGATTATGGCAAAGCATTTTCTTGGTGTAGATGACGAAGGAGCTACTAATATGATATGATCCATATATAGTGTGCGGGGGGCACAGGTTGTGAAAGACGCATCTTTGTTTACAAGACAATGCTTCTCTTGAGAGTTTTGCTCGAATAAACAACACTCTTTATTCTTCTTACATTAATAAAACATTATTACGCTTTCAGCGGAATAAACATCTATTTGATTGAACAATGAGACACCAGTTTTAGAATTTTTCCACCCCCTTACCGATCCCGGTCTTCATGCTGATTTCACCATTTCAGACTGACCCGATTCTTGTCAACTCGACATATACCGTACCGTAAACTAAGGGGAAATGGTGCACTCGAACTCGGCACAAAATTAACATGCCTTGCAACAGGGTTGTCAAGAATATTTTACGGAAACATTACGAACAAGAGAGTGATTAAAAGAATGTATTATAGCGCCTCTATCGAGCTAAGACGTCTCCTAAAAGAAGAATAGGTTCGCAGCAGTGATCAAGTCAAATCACTCGAGGACAACCCCGACAACCCCCTGCCTATTTACGCGCGAACTGAGACACTGGGACAAGCAAAACGCTGTAAGATAACACTTTAAGATACAAAAGAGTATTGTAACATATCTCTTGTTAAAGTAATAGACTCAAGAAAGAAAACAATATCACGATAAACAGAAAATACAGACAATATCAAGGATTAGCTCAATAACTCTTTCTTTAGGATGTGTACGTTGGTCGGACGGCGGAAGGATATCTTTAAACTTAATTCATGCCCCTATAATGTAAATCTATTACCATAGATTACATAAAAAACTGAATCAATTATTAAATGAAATCCTAGTTGCTAAACTGAAATCCGTTATTTTCAGACAAAATCTTAATATTATTTATGGTTATAACCAGGGAAACACATTTAACTGCAGATCTATTATTATTTAATATTTAGTACTATGAGGAAATTATGCCAATGATGTGTTCCGATGCATATTTCTCGTCCACCTCCTCTACTGATTGTTTTTATTACTTACTTGTTGCACATAAATACATAATAATATATACCTCACTGAGGTTCAGATGAGTAATTTTGGCTTTCAATATTATTTTTGTGTTGACTTTGATTTGTGTTGTGTTATCCTTCCTCACTGAGTTCAAGATCGGCGACATAAAACACAGATATCATTCGATACACATGACCATAATATAATTTTCTGAAAGACGCACGCTTGTTGATTGTCTGGTCACATCAACCACATGCTGGATTCATTTTCCAGGGTCATTATCAATTAATGCTTACAATAGTTCTCAGCATGAATCGGAATGCTCGCCTATCCAATGTTGTTTACAATATGACCGCCCGTCTCCACGCGGTGATCAGCTGTAATGACGTAGTCAGCCGGAAAATATAACGCGCTCTCTCGCTGGCTCAGCGGAAAAGATACAATGCGGCTGCGCGTCAGGCATTTCTATAGTGATGAAGTCAGAGTCTTGTTTACCGACGGTTTGGAGGTTACAAACTCTGACGTTGGGAGAATGGAATGAACGAACAGGTCAGTACATGCATTCCTATCATCCCCATACCCAGGTCACGCCCGATTCACCCAGACCGGAAGTGACGAAATACTGGCGCACAACTCCTGCGCACATCACTTTCGCTTTCTCGCGCATCCTATCATCCCCATATCCAGGTCACGCCCGATTCACCCAGACCGGAAGTGACGTCATACTTGCGCACAACTTATGCGGACACCTCCCTAGGACAGAAACTTTCTCGCGCATGCGCACTGAGGCAAATGTGGCCTTTGCGATCTTTTATATACTACTCACCTACCCCCTTTTTCGGCAAAGTAAAATTAATGTCTGTAGTTGGACATATCGTTCGCCATAGAAAAAACTGCACCACTTTGGAACTCTACATCCACCCTCGGTGATACACCCAATAGCCATAGAATATCATGGTACAGATAGGAATTATCTTGCCGATGGGGAAAACAATTTCACCAAAACCCCAGACTAAATAGTTCAACTATTCTTTCTCTAACGATTCAAGTCAAAAAGAAAATATCGACAGTGAACTGCTTTCAGAATGTCATATTGTGTTTGTATTCATTGATGATATTCATCATGTGAGGAAACAATTTAAACAATTTTAAGTATTTTGGAATATATTGGAAGATTATATGATATGTGATGAATGTTTCTCAAGAAGGTTTCGCGTCTGTGCGGTAAGGGTTACGGATGTGCTTCGAGGTTGATGCGTCACATGATGTCTTGTTATATTACGCCATTCTTTCTTCTCAACATTGTCACATGTTATTGTTCACTTATTAGCATTTAAAGATAATTCGTATTCCACGTTTAATCCCCAGTTCCCCTTGTTAGAATTCGCTCAGAATTTATCTCGTTTAACGTTCATCTTTGGCAATTATCTGCAGATGTTTGGTTCCCATTCAGGGGTCGGTTAAATCGAACAACTCATTTTTCTTTTTATATCCGATAAAGTTTTATCAGCTGGTTCATCATTTCAGTACTGAATACAATTCTTTGAATCTGGGCATGTTCTCAACAGAATAAGCATCGAATTTCGAAATATCCCAATTTGTGATTAAACAAATAATCTGTGAGATATTATTTTCCCCATAAGCCACAAGCTAGCCATAGCTTTCAACGTTAAATCAGATTACCGCGTCGCTTCTTCTGACAACTTAATAATGTTTTTTCGTTCTCGGTATTTCTAGCTGATGGAACCGCTTCAGATAATGTATCGATTCCCTTGCGAATTTTACAGCTAAAAGAAAGGTGGTCTAGTATAGGTGTTAGACGGGGAATTCCGTAGACAGCATCATTTCATGGAACTAAATGTTTACTCCGAAAGCTACATGATAAAATTTAATGAAAGCAAAGTACTTCATCGAAAGAGAAAAACAGACAACATTTTCCAGTAAGGTTGCGTTCCTGACATTCTCCTGTGATCTATTTGACACAGCTTATCAGAGCATCGTCTTACAACGTATATTACACCACCGACCCACGAATCTGGAGATTCGGCATCTCTCTCCGAGTCCTGAGATTTATTTATTGTAGTTCCATAAAAATAAGATCTCTCAATTATGGACGCGGCAACTGTTTATATATAATGTGATTTTCTAGAAAACCCAGCTCCTCAAGCTATATATTCCACATTTAAAATAAAAATTTAATTCGTAATTTCAACTGTTCTAACTGAAATTTGCGGAGGAAATTGTACGAACTTGTCGCCAAACATAGAGCTTGTTTATAACGGCCCATGGGCGACGACTGGTTATCGAATGTCCTCCCTCACGCCTGTGTATAACTGCTCAAATAACATAACAAACCTAGACTTCAATGGGAAATTTTCCGGGTACACATTCAAAACAAATCTGACAGGATTTTTGGGTATAGACTTGACGAAAACAAAATAGTTGGGTCAAAAGGACCCAAAATGTTTGGGTCAAATTGGGTCCGTCACGTCGTGACGTAAACAAAATAGTTGGGTCAAAAGGACCCAAAATGTTTGGGTCAAAATGGAAATTGGCCCAAACTCTTTGGGTCTATCACGTCCATACCCCCAACATTTTTTAGTCAATTTGACCCAATCCTTCTGACAGTGAATGGTGATCGCTATCATAAAGCAAAAAGGCAACGATAATATCACCAATAAATGTTGAGGAGTTGAGAATATAACCATATTCCATTATCACCATTATATGGTGATGGCCATGACCATTTATTGGCGATGACCTGAGATCTACACTGTTAGAACAAAATTGTTGAAGCGACCAAGATAAATCTGGTCGCCTGCGACCATATAAAGTATGGTATAGACGTGAGCGACCAAGTATTGTTATCTGGTGGCTATCTGTTGTTTCGGTCATATAGCGACGACATAACTATGATGGATGAAAAACTGGTCTATATAGCATTGTCTTCTATGATCTGGGTAAATAAGCACAAGGGAAAATACTGGGATATTTGATTGAGGAAAATAAGAGGGAATACTGGGTGAAATTAGTATGGCATTGGATTATATGACCTTCAGTGAATAGGCTCAATGAGCGGATATATATTGGGATATTTCATTGAGGAAAATAAAGGGAAATACTGGTGGAATAATTAGTGTATATATATATGAATATGTGTGAAAATACCGGGGTATAAGGTATAGACGATTAAGGGAAATAGAGGACAGAATGGGTGACTGCCAATGTTAGATGATATGGATACAGAAATAAGAATATATCAAGGGGAACAGATATTTATTATCAGTGGCTATGCGTCACTGGTATGAGGGAACATGTGTAGGGCGGTGTGGGGGAACGGATTGCACGGCATACTCTGTATGATTAGGCACAGTAAAGGGAAAATAGTGGGATATTGCATTGAGGAAAATGAGAAATACAGGGTGATATTTACATGGCACTGGATTTATGATCTCGGGGAAATAGGCAAAATGACAGGAAATATTGGGGTATTTTATTGGGGAAAATGAAGAGAAATGGGTGAAATAATTGGTGAATATATAGAGATGATTAAGAGAAATAGAGGTAAGACTGGGGACCTGATCAAGGTTAGATGATATGGATACAGATGTAAAGAAGATATAATGGGTAATTACCGATGGCTATGCGTCATTGGTATGAGGGAGCATGTGTAGGGCGGTGTGGGGGAACGCGTTGCACGGGATACTCTGTATAAGGGAAAAATAGTGGGATATTGCATTGAGGAAGATATAAAATACTGGGTGATATTTACATGGCACTGGATTTATGATTTCGGGAAATAGACAAAATGACGGGGACGGGGAACAATAGGATACTTGAAAATTTAGGACACAAGGACGAGGATTACTAGGGTGTTGGGGGCAGAAACAATTATTAAGGAAAGTGGGTTGGAGAGAAATTTGATGGGTGATATATCAAATGTTGAGTGAATGGGGAGGATGAGTGGCTATTGGGAGATTTAATTATGAGTGTCCATGGTGATAATTAATCAAAGTTGCCACTAAGAATCGGTCCGAGAAGAGAGAGTGAGGGGGCTTGACAGATGAAAATATTGTGTGATACCTCTGTAGTTATGGGAATTAAGAGAAGGTATATTGCTTGATAGGAATGTGGGGATTAAACAGTGTCTATGTGACACTGTTACGAGGGATCATGTGTAGGGCGGGTTGGGGGAAACGGGTTGCACGGCGTGTTCGCACGACCTGTGCCCATCGCCGTGCGATGGAGTGCCCAAGTACATCCATCCATCCATCCATCTGACCACACTTTTGCTTGTCGGAGCGACCATATATTTGATTGGTCGGAGTTCGACCAGATAATACTTGGTAGGTAATGACTGTACCATGCTGTATATGGTTGGAGCGACCATATATTTCTTTGTCGCTCTTTTCGACCAAGAATCAACTTTTTCTTGATCAGATACCCTTCGACCACAGTTTACATGGTCAGGCAGACCATATATTTTCAACAGTGTACACCCACTGCTCGTCGCCATTTATTGGTGATGACCAGGTCCCATCGTCAATAAATGGAGATAAAATGACCTCGTCACCATTTGTCCCCACCAATAAATGGCGATGACACGACCTCGTCACCGATAAATGTGTAGCACTACCAGTGAAAATCGAAAATGACGTCTTCTGATAATGGAATTGTTGCTTTTGCCTAACATTAAATATATTTATTGTCTACCTGCTTCTAATATTGTCTTAATACTAACCGATTTAATGGAAAGTCGTCATGGACGACAGTTGTTACTGAATGTCGAACCCGAATCTTGTATTGATGAATAGCATTCATCAATGTCAGTCGCTTTTATAGAATAGTTCAATCGCCTTAATGATGGAGAAATTTGTGCATTTCGTCACTTGACGTGTTAATTCTGTTGTGGACGACAGCTGAATACAAAATGTCAGATGTGACGCCTATTCTGAACGATGAACTGTTACTCGTACAAAGATTGAGATACATGGACAGCTGGAACTATTAAATATATCGATGTGAAAACTTCTGCCTGAAAAATACTCAAGGTTATGGACATTTACTTTTGTTTATTTCTCAAATGATATTCAATATTCATATCGTGGCACTGGAGGGACGCTATCTTGAATTTTTTTTTTAGTTTAAAGACTCGTTTGATAACCATGACAATGTTTGTGAAGCAACCATGAAAAGATGGACAGGGGGAGGGGGGGGAGGTATATTACCACATAACATGTGATCAGTATCCTTCTAACACCGTTGTGAGATATATTAATATTCCACCATCTTAGAAGGTCATGTTGAAAATTGCAATATCTAATCTGAAAAATTCGCATTGGACAATTCGATATTGGAAAAATATAGGTTTTGACACTCAAATCGCCTTTCTCCGTGTTATAGTTCAAGAGATATAGATTTAGATATGTATACTATGATTTGTTTTGTTAATTTGGTGCTAATGCTATATGAATTAGGTATTTGGACTATGGACGCCGAAATTCTTTTATAGACGACGGCTCAATATTGAATGACTGACCAGACGCTTGTATATTATAGTTTGTATTCTCAAATGACCGTCTTGTTAAAAATGGCGGTGAATTCAACTCTTGCACGATTGCAGCCGGTTTCAACGGTTAATGTAAGATATGATGATAAATGTGGTACTGTCCGTGTGATGGCTATGAATGTTCTGAGGATTAGTGTCCCTTCTCATATCCTTCATAGATAAGTGTCCGTCCTGAGTTGGAAGTGGAGAGAAAAACGTGCTAAAAGATAGAAACCGGACACTTGCTTGTAGCCACCATACATTCTTTGCGCCAACATCAGCCCGGGTTGGTCGAACTATAAAGCCTTGACAGGTAGAAAGTACAGGCCGCTCTGACAAAAGGAGGATGAAGGAAACAACTCGTTTGTGCCATATTGTTGGGCAATTAAAAATATTATCGAAAATATGAAGTGAAAGTAAAAATCGAAATAATAGACAGTTATCTTCGCTCATTTCTCAAATGACATTAAAAATTCATATCGAACAAATAAAGTAATGCCGTGTTGGCAATTTTTATTTGCGCTTACAGATTCATACATTATGTATACGCCCTCTTTCCTGCGTCGAACATAGAGATGATTTATGACTACATCAGTATAAAAACATGGCATGGAAAAGTCCCCCAAAAAATCCAGGTCAGATAGGCCTAGGGTTAAAAGTTGAATAAGTTGAATTTAAAATTCAACAGAAATTTGTGGCTTAAGCGTCTGGAGATTTTTGTATGGAAATTTAACACAACTTACCTTTGACGAATCCGTAACATCACTAATGGTAATGTGATGGTTAAAATCTACTGTTACATCTAACGCGATTTACTTGCTATATTACGCTCTATCCAACTATGCATATGACGCCATTGTCACGTATGAAGTGAACCAATACATGTAATACACATGTTGATATAATCATTCGTAATTCATTGTATTTTGTTATTTATGTCTTCTTTAGAACTAATTAGCATAGGAGACAAACTGAAAAGAAGTGTAATATTGAGATATTATATACATGTAGTGTTAAGGATCAAAAACGCTATATTCCGACAGGATTAACCATCTCTTATGCCTTGTTAATGGGAAGCTTGAACAATAGGATCAAAAGGCAATCCAGAAGTGCTAGATCTGACAGATGATTGGTAAACGTAGCCAAACTAGACAAACAATATATGACAATCACTGAATCTGATTGGATAGTTGGTATTGTGCAAGTCCCCCATTGAGTAAGGGGGGTAACTTTGTAAAAAAATAACAGATACAATAAGAGCTTGCAATTCCCAAGGCTAATTAGGAAAACCCGGCCTCCTGATATTTAGATACCCTCTCTGGAAGTCCATACACATAACTCTTATTAGAATTAACTTGAGAAAACAGTCAACATAGATACTGAGAGTGATATACTGCAGTAGCTGATGACGTCTTCCAGGATACACATCTGTGGAGTGATGCATATCTGGGAATTCTCTCTCTAGGTGAATTCTGTTACGAAGATAAAAAAAACACTCCACACTATTAATCGAGTTAACGTTACGAAACATCGGCTTAGCCGAACAGGGACCAATATATCATAAAACAAGGCACCGACATGACAGAACGAGTAGACAATATTAATGTCTGGCATTGTGGCGACTGACAGAGTCACTGCAGTTGTCATAAAGCGTTATGAAGAGCAATACATCAGTCCTAACCCCAAAACACGGAAACTGCTCTCGTCAAATTGTTCGTCCGGTTCAAAGATTTCCACGACGCAATTTAATCGATTTAGCCAATTATTTTGCATTGAAAATAAACTACCGTGCCGCGACTTCGGATGATTACCTCGCTGATATTGATGCTGAAACTAATACAGAAACAACAATCACAGTTCCTATGAGCATATAGCTGTCGCCAGAGGTTAGACTTCAGCGATGACTGGATTTTCGAACCTATTTGCGCTGATTTGTTGAATAAAATGAAGTCGTCCATTCTGGCAATCCATTTGCCAGCGGCAATTCATTACGTTTTGGAATCAATAACACCGAATTGTATCCTTAAATCATCAGTTTATTTACTATCCGCGTCAATAAAATATGTTTGTATTGGCAACATGTTCTTTTATTTTCTAGTCAGTGCACGGCTGAACCAAGCGTCGATACTTTATTCTAAAACTTTGAGGCATCATCCTTGAATTCGTCAATAATGCGATGTTAAGTGCTAGAAAAGGCTGCTAACTATTAGAGTGATGTTGGAGAATGGAGAACTCCATTTCGGGGCATGACAGACTGATCGCCAGAGATTTATCAGTGACTGGATTTCCGGGCCTATTTGCTCTGATATGTTGAGTAAAATGAAGTCGTTCATTCTGGCAAGCCATTTGTCAGGTGTAATTCATTTTAACGTTTTCGAGTCCTTGCCGTTAAATCTTCAGTTCAATTGCTATGCGCGTCAACAAAAATGTCAAATGTATAATCTGTGTTAATCAAACGCGTCGACACTTTTTTCTATCAAAATTCGAGGCGTCTTTCTTGAATTTGTCAGTAACTTGATCTTATAAAAAGCTAGAAATAGCTGCTATCTGTTGAAATTGTTTTGGAGAAGGGAGGTTTCCATTTCGGAGCATGAACGAATAATACTTTGAGTTCACCTATAGCACTGACCTAAATCGGGGAATTAAAAACACTCAAGAAAAATCCGCCCCAGTGTTTTTGCCATATTCCAGTGGGACCTGCATATGGCGTATACATATCGTAGCGTAGCGTGTAAGATCTATGGCGCTACGTTTCGTAACTTGTGTCTAATTCCGCTTAACCCGGGGCTAGGGTCCGTATGAACCCATGTACTTCAAGATCCTCATGGAACTCATATGAACAGTCACAATCAAAGCGTGACTGAGATACATCATTCTTTAGATGAGGACTTCACAACGAATATTATGGATTAAGAATACTGATCAGCGATACGGATTTGATATTTTTGGAACATCATGATGTCTTGCCGGCATCATTGAAAACTGTTGACCGCTTCTCTCTTGCAGGAAACAAGCCTATGTTTACGTATACTATGATTGTCTTTTTGAATTTGGTGCTATACTGTTATATGGAATATGGAATAGGTCTTTGGATTATGGACGCGGATATTCTCTAATGGACGACGGCTGAATTATGAATGACGGACTAGACGCTTGTAATTTGCCGAGAAACAAAGACATATTTAGCCCAATTAGCGATGCCCAGATTCTCAAAAGAAACTGACATAAACGGTTGATAATTTTCAGATAGATAACATGGTGCTATATTTAGCTAAATTGTGCTAAGAACACACTAACAGCAGGGCTCCGTAGAACACCACGATGTTTATCTGCCAGCTACTTTCCCTTGCAAGAAACAAACTGCTTTTAATTATCATTTATGGCTTTTGAGCCTTTTGATTCTTCGCCCGTGATTTTTTTATAGATGACGACTGTTTACTGAATGTCGAATTTGACAATGCTTGCAACATTTATGTATTTTGTACTCGAGTGTCTCCTATGTTGGATGAGGTCAATCAGGGAGAGAGAGAGAAAGATAACTACGGTTTAACGTCGCGTTCAGCAATATTTCAGCTATATAGCGACAATCAAACAAAATGCTAAGCATTTTAACAAAAACAAGTCAACAACCCAGCAATCCAGAAGTAATCAACACAACACACCGAAAAGATGTACGTGCATCAAAACTTATGCAACACACCGATTTCTCTCAAATAACCTAAAATACAACCTTATTTTACTCGACTAAAAAGATCTTCTAAATTAGCTGCCTGATAAAAAGAATCTCTTAAAATCTTGAAATCTATACAGTCGATCAGAATATGTTTCACTGTGAGATCTTCGTGGCATGGAATACACCTTGGGGCTGGTTCCTTTTTTAGTAAATGTTCTTGAGTTAATCAGGTATGGCCGATTCTACATCGCCTGATCATGGCTTGATCGAAACGTTTCTGACTACTCAGATGAATAAATCCTAGTTTTTTGAAACTCATGAAGTTTGTTATTATCTACAGCATCCCATAAAGATTAAAACAGCTTGCTCACATTAGCACAGATAGAGAGTTTGAATCGCTATATGAGATTCCAGCAGGGTCAACCTCATCATCTAGGGCTGCCTCAGCCATTCCATCAGCTTCATGACAACGTGGCTAGAAAACCAACAAAACACATCAATCTGTTGAAGAAATCTACTGTCATATAATTGTAGAATGTCCAAAATGGTCAAACAGTTTCATCAGCTGAACAAATGATCATTGAAAAGGAATCCTTAAACACAGTTAATAATATTAAAAACCGGCATAAAATGAACATAAAAAGGAAGTTTGTTATTTGCAAGAGAGAAGCAGCGATCAACAGTTTGCAATGATAGCAGCATGATATCATTATGCCCTAATCCATATTTTTTAATCCAGTATATATATATATATATATATATAGCCCGGTTTGATTGCGTGTATTCATTTGAGCATCATGGAAATTCATTTGAACATGATCATGGAAATGTAAAATACATGGCGTAAATGGAATCAGACAAAAGTTACTAGAATTAGAACCAGCGTAGTTGTTCTTTACGATTGGTATGTTGACGTCAGTGTGAGATATTTACCACAGACTCTAACCCTACTAGGCCAGGGTGGCTATTATGCCCCCCCCCCCCCCTACCAAACTTTCTACCATATCTCCGAAATGACAAATGGTTGAGGACTCATACTCCGTGACTTTGTAGTTGATCATATTAGGGTTATTTGTGTCTCTTCACAAAATGTGTCTCTGTGTCTCTTCACGGAAAATGAAAACTTAAAGCAATCTGACCGAAAAATCTATGACGCCACTGTGACGTCATCAAAGCGGCCATCTTGTTGTTTTTGTTACATTGTCTGGAAGAACTTGACCCAAGCGTATAGTATGGTAAGTTTCAACCCCCTAGCTCAAGAGAGAAGAACACTATTTAGGGAGGTCGAAATGGCCCCCGAATCGCCCAGGTCAGATAAGGTTGAGAAATTTAGGTGTAATAGCCTTACTTAAGAAGTTGTTGCAATAATGTTCTGTGGGGTTGATTATAATTGTCATATTCTTCACAAAATATAGAAATTGCTAATTGGCAAGAAATGTATGCACCATGTGCCGGTGTAGCAATACTGGTTGTCCCACCTAGCAATGGTAGTCCTACCTGAACCTGGGTGTCTTCGTCCCGGGAACACCCAATTTCAAGTAGAAGTTGTCCACTCGATACATTCGATAATGTTTTGTAAAGTAAAACTCTATGCATTATATATTGTCTTATTACAGCAGAGGCGTTATTAGATGTCTTCATCTCCCCACACCATGAAGTGTTGCCTCATTTTATCAGATGTTATATGCCCCGTTATAAAAGCCGCAAATTTCGTTAGCTCGGCAGCTATCCCTCGTGGTCCAGAGGTATGTGACGTGGTGATACAGGGAACGGGAATTCAGTAAATAATGGGTTCGAATCACACCTTACCCACACTATTAAATTGCCATATTTTCTATTCGAACGTTGTTTTTGGAGCATTAAATGGATTAATGACGCACCTGGTGAACATTATATTTTGATGTTATATTTTTGTTATACATATCGGTATTTTAATTAAAGGTGAACTGCAAAGGTTTTTCGATTTGCAATCTTTTCTTCTTATGTTGCAATGCTGTTGAGAAAAAATCATCTGACGAGTTATTTTGAATTTGTGGAGCATAGTTTGCTCTAAATTTGCGAATATAAATCTGCTCCCGGAGTTGTGTTCGAAATTAGAATGGAAAAAGCCATCGCTTATCTCCCCCAATCTAGGTAAACCGAGATGGTTAATCAGGGGAATACCATCTAGACGTAACGCCATGAAAACTTCGTGCGAAATGTTCACCGATATTCTACGAGATCCCATAATAATTAAGCCAATCACGACCATTTCAACATTTTCTCTCTGACAATGATTGCCGTTTACTGCATGGAGATTAACATCTTCGCACGGCACAATCTTTTGATAGTTTCTACCCCTAACAAAGCCAGACTTTTCGGCAAGAGTAAACTCAAATCTTTACGGACCTGTCTGGAAATGAGGCTATATTTGGAAACTGTTTCAGGGTGACGTTTATATATTAGACCACGAGCTACCGTGTGTAATTACTGTGTGCGTGATTTTGAAATAGTTTCAATAAGCTATCCATCTGATTGGCTAACAATAGTAGTTTCAAACTCACACGGGATTTATATAGGGCTGAATTCAGATATAATATTCCGTAATATTATACATATTTTGATCAAGATCAGATTTCCGTTTGTATATAACCAGCTGTTTTTTCAGCATCTAGATCTAAACTTAGATTTAAGGTTTTGTTTGAAAAATATCAGCTTTATTAGGCCTACCATCACATATTTCCTTTGAAGTTGATAAACGACTATCAGATGTCTATAAAGGATATGTGATAGTTACATGGGAAAAATTTCTTTGCCTGTGACGGTAATAACGTTGATTTCCTTTCCAATCCTAAGGCTGCAAACCATATTTTTCTTGAAAAATATGTGCTGAATTATCACCCTGGAAAAAATTACGATGGTCACCTGAATAAAGATGAATTTTTGATTCATCCATATGTGCTCCATGTCATATTTTGGTATTTTTGAATCACTTATAAGGAAGATTCTGTCGTCACAAAAATCTCAAACAAAAATTAACCATGATACTTTCAAATGATCCTCGTATCTTGCACGAAAATATAATTTTGGTTTGAGGTGTCCTATTTTTGTTGCAAGAGCAAATCCTGCCTATAAATGCTTTTAAAAATGCCAAAATTGGCCGGGAAGCACATTTTGATGAACCATGAATTCATTTCTATGCAACTGACGATCATAATTTTGTTCAGGTTGATTTTCAGTATGACGTATTCTTCAACATATTCCAGAAAAATATGTTTTTGCAAGTTTTGGATTAGAAAAATAACGGCTTTATTATCGTGACCGTTTCACAAAAAGGAGTTTTTCGCGTGCATGTACATCACACGTCCTTTATTTTTTTTTCAATTTAGCTATTTCCAAGGCTTTCTGATGAAGAATGCCCTCAAAAACACCCAATCATGCTCAGGTTTAAGATTTAGAACAAAATAACAAGATTTGTTTTATTGTATCTTTCGTTTTGTAAATCCAGATTTTATAAAAGATTTGAGACGACACAACTGATATACGCTAGCACTTTCGAAAACTGAAAACCAGATATCTTTTTTGTGCAAGTTACCAATTTTGCAATTAAACCAAATTTTCCATACACTATAATGCTATAATCATATAGAGACCATGCAGTACCGATACGTTGAAATATTTCAAAATGTATGCTTTCGGCAAATGCGCGCGCATGGTGAAACTGACAAGAAAGATATATAAATTTTAAAATCTGGCGAATAGATTTATCTGAGTTTTTCAAGAAGTAAAATACCAAATAATTAAAGAGACAAAGGGCGCCTCATATACCATTACATATCGAAAGACATCAGATTTCCTCCTCTTTGGGCACGGCACGAAACGCCACATGCAGTTGCCTGGTATGTTTGATACTGGATGGAAGATATATATTCAATAAATTATTAAATCAGAGGGGTTTAAGTCCGGATATGGCGTCCGTATATAATTCCACTTTCGGTGGCGCACGAGCAGTCGATTCGCAATGAAATGCCTTCTAATTCCGATTAAGCCGGTTCTAGGGGCCGTGTGGATACTTCATAGTCTCCACATGAACATCTGCAATAAAAGCACGGCTGAGATACTAAGGCTACGTCCGCGAATCCACCGTATTATCCGGTCTGAATGTTAAGTGTCGACAAATACTTTCCTGTAGAGCCATATGGTTGCTTTTTAGTCGCCAGACGTCAATTTTTCCCACCTCTTGTATATCGCTCCATTTATTACGCTTGACAGGTTCTAGTGGTATCCTTTGCTGAATTCCCGATCTCGGCAATCCGAATGGACATTGTCATAATTCATACTTTTATAAATTATATAGCATAATTGCTGAATTATGTTTCATATGAGCGTAGCAGAAGTATGTTCAGAAGCCTGTCCTGGAAGACTACACATAACGTGACTACAGATAGGGTCGATCGACACGATAGGAAAACCCTATTTGGCTGGTGATTTAACTTGTGGACTATTTTGAGAGAGGAAATGATTGTTTAACCTGTAGTAATTTTGAAAAAAAAGATCTGATAAATAAAAGGTGGACATATTCGAGGCATCTGTATGAGCCTGGAAAGCAGGCCAGCAAAGAACACACATTGTAGACCATAGAACATGTATTTCCTCAAAGGAAACTAGCACTGGCGAGCAGGAATCCAGGACATTTCCCCAATGGAAATTGCGATATTATCGATGCCCTGGTATTCTTGCCTCTGGAAGATATCGCAGCTGGGATGCATCATCTGCGTAACAACACCCGACTTAGACGGGAACAACTGTTGAATTATTGCCAAATCATTTTAAAAATAATGTTCAAAATAACATTATACGGTAGGGAAAATGTTCACTGGGGGAAATATCCATGGGGAAAATGTCCACAGGGGGAATGCCCTGGATTCATGTTCACCAATCCTAGTTTCCTTTTGAGAAAATAAATATATAGTTTACACCAACAACTCCTCCGTGTGCATTCCCTGTCACAACCGGCGAGGTGACGTAGAGCAGCATTCGAGGCAAAGACAACCACCCGATGGTTGTCATATACACCGCCATCGAAGATGATCAAGCGGTAGTCGTAGTCACCAGTCGTTGTCCACTCACCAGGGACCTTGCAAGGCCTTTGCATGATACGATTACCTTTGGAAACACTCCTGTCGAATACGATTGCACACCTCTTCCTTCCTTGTATACAAATAACCACTGTGACATAACTTTTAACCTCGTATAACCTTATAACCTTGCTTTGATTACTTCCGCCATAAAAATACCAAAATGTATGATTGATATTGATTTACTGAAATTGTAGTTTTATGGCCGCTTCTCATACGGATTTTTTCTGTTCATTATTGAACACGCACTATGGTTTAAAACAATTAACAAAAGATAGAGAACTAAAAACTTCGACTATCTATAATCAGTCATGCAATGAATAACACGTTGAGGACAGTGTGCCTCGGATGACCTGCCCGGGGCATGGGCAAGTAACATAATTTTAAGTATGTGGAGTAGGCAATGTCTTCATTTTATATTAATTAGTAGAATAATAGCCAGTCAATTTGATATAATATATTAAGGTGGTGTATTAACGATAGCGGGACATTCACTTGCTTAGCTCGTTATCCAGGTTGTGTCGATGGGGGTCATGTCTGGGGCATTTGAGTAGAAACGTCTCTACTGTTTCTTCTTCGTTGTTGCATAAGGTACATATATATAGTGGTGATGTGTTCTTGATTAGCAATGAGATGTGTGATTTTAGTTCGGTTTTTGCCTAATCTCAGTCTTGTGATGATGCGGTCGTCACGGAAGCATCTTTCCCCCCCATTTATAATCCTATGTAGCCATCGGCCGCGGTTTTTTCGTTCCATCCCTGTTCCCATTTTCTATCTATTTTGATCTTAACCATTTTATTCAGTTCATAATCCTATGTTCACGTCAGGTGCTGTTTTGATGAGGTTGACTTTGACTGTCCTATCAGCGGATTCATTTCCTGTTATATTTACATGCGCAGGTACTCACGCTAGACTTGCGTCAAAGCCAGTGTCGCGTATTTGTTTACATATACATTCTATTTTGTGTATGGTGTCAAGCATACTGTCGGATTTAGAATTTTCTATTGATATAAAACCACTACAGGAATCGCTAAGATAGCTAAGGCAGCTTAAAACCTTTTTCAATGCCGAGTTCTGGGATAACGAATGTAAATACTATATTGTTTATAATTTTGTTTTTGGAGCCTTCAGTGTATATTTTCAGATGATTTCTCCAATTTCTGTGGATATATTCGAGGGCAGTGACTTTTATATACCCTTTTATATACTAAGTTGTCCTGTTTAGTGATGTAGTTTTGTGACTGATTGTTATAGTGGTATATTGACCGTGTCAGTGTCAAGAGATACGCGATATCGAAATGTCGATTTCTTGGAATAATCTGTCTATTGTAGCCGATTGACGCGGAATCTGTTACCCATTTCGCATTCATTTATTCGTATTCACTTTCGGGTCGAAAATTGTGTTACAAGCGTCTGAACAATCATAGCATACATAAACAAAGGCTAGTTTCCTGCAAGAGAGAAGCGGTCAACAGTTTTCAATGATGCCGGCAAGACATCATGATGTTCCAAAAATATCAAATCCGTATCGCTGATCAGTAGTCTTAATCCATAATAATCGTTGTAAAGTCATCTAGAGAATGATGTATCTCAGCCACGCTTTGATTGTGGCTGTTCTTATGAGCACCATGAGGATTTTGAAGTGCATGGGTTCATACCGCCCCTAGCCCCGGGTTAAGCGGAATTAGACACAAATTACAAAACGTAACGCCATAGATCTTGCACGCAACGCTCGTATTTTGCTATCAGCATGCGATATGTATCGCCAAATTTGAGAAAATTTGAGTGGAGGGGCTTGGCGGTATAGCCCTGTTTTATAAGTTTCTGCAACAATGTTTTGTGACGTTGATTAAAATCTTCACATTTAACACAAGATATAGCAAATGCTACTAGGCGAGATATATATATACGCCATATGTAGGTGACATGCTTGGTTATCGCCCTTGGCTATGGTTTTGCCAACATAGTTCATGGAAAGCTCATCTCGTCTTAACCCTATCTGGCCTGGGCTATTTGGGACCTGTCCCGTACCAAATATTTTTCTTACCCCTTGAGCTAGGGAGCTGAAACTTGCTCCAATACACCACACTATACTCTTTAGTCAATCTCTATCAGTAATGACGTCACAGTTATGTCATTTCCAAAAGACTTGTTTTGGTCGATTTTCGGTCAGATTTTTCATGTCATTTCTTCGCAAAAACTGCATGATAAATTGGTAAATAATAGAGATGAAATAAAGTTTTTTTACCTATGATTATCGGTACGGGGGGTAATGCAAATATGCACAAAATGACCCCAATATGATAGCTACAAAGTCAAGGATTTTCAGGTCTCAAGTCTTTGTTGTTCTGGAGACAGGGTAGAAAGTTTGGTAGTGCGCTATAATGGCCCCCAGGCATGCTGGTTTAAATGTAAGGAATTTTCATTGATTTCTATTTGATTTCGGCGCGCAGGTCTACGGGAGGCTCGCATTGTTGTTGTTGTTGTTGTTGTTGTTGTTGTTGTTCTTGCGTTCTTACCAAAATAAAATGTATGGATAATGTATGGGAAATGTATGGCTGGTGTATGGGCTGTATGGAAACTGTATGGATAATGTATGGAAGATGCATGGATAATGGTGAAATGGTAATGTCAAATGTCTGGAACATGTATGGGACATTTCCAGGACTGTATGGCAAATGTATGAGAATTGTATGGAAAATGTATGGATCTCTCATAATTTAAAGTACAATGTATGAAAAATGTATGGCGTGTAATGAAAATACCAAGTCCTCTTGTATGAAAAATGTATGGAGAAAAGTGCAAAAATAAAATTTGTATATGTCATTGTATGATAAAAGTATGGGTTCTTTGAACGTGATAAAACAGTAGTCAAACTCGATGTAAGGCATATGTATGGGAACGCTAAAAAGATGAAAATATTAAAGATTAATGTATGGAAGCTACCTGGGTCTTTTTGAAGACATGGCAATCAATGATTTATTTGGCTGCACAATACAGGATTTATTTTACATGAACAGAGGCAATGTATGTAATTGTATGGCCAAGTTTTCTTTACATAAAACCAATTGAGAAAATATATGGTACATGTATATTGAGAAAATATATGGTACATGTGTCTTCTTGAAGACATTAAAAATGAGAAATTATTGATATGGGAAATATTTGCATTCACGAAGTCATTTGATGGAAAATGCATGGCGAGATTTCCTATGAAAATATAACAGACTGAATGTATGAAATATGTATGGGTTTCGTGTGCCTTGTGGTGTACGCTACGAGTTGAAGTAGGCCATTGCTGAACGAAAACTGTGATTCCCGGTCTACAATTCCCAGACAGAAATCAGGGGAACCAGTCTGAAAACAAGTTCAGCGAAGAAGTGTGCTGTCACGGCGTACTATCGCTTTAAACCACATTCTGTTAGAACAATCATCTATAGAATATACGCAAAAAAATGCAACGTATTCATAACACTTTCAATAAAGTCTCCCCTCAAATGGAATATAAGAACTATTCTAGCCGAAGTACGCTGTGTGGACTGATTCCGGAAATTTTGACAGTGAACAGTCACGCGGTAAATTTCCAAAATAACAACAACAACAGAATTTGGGAGAAGTAAAGAATTAGAGCCATAGTAAGCCGTGAATGGACTTGACCTAGATAGGAGTTTTGAATGAAATTTTCCAAAATGCCCACAAATTCCACCATTTAACATACCCGAATATTCCCTACCCTGTCCGCGAGGGACTACCGTCTATATTTGTCATAAAAATGATGGTAATGTGACTAGAAATGTCATTTTCAAAAAGCCCTTTGTTCTCCACATTGCCATGTACCGCGTGGTGCATTATACCAATCTTCGCGGAGTTGCCGTACCGTAAATGCATGTTTACTCAGCAAAATTGAAACATTTCGCACTAATACTCATTCATAAGTCACCGCCAAATCGACGAGGAACAACCCGCCGTGAACACCACTGTATGGCTTTCCCTTCCGTTTTGTCCGTCTGACCTTCTAGCAAGGTGACAGCTAGACCGCGAATGAGGTCAGTGAATGGCGTGCAGGTAAACAGCAATAATCGTTTTATGTCAGGTCAGCTGATCATCCGCTTAAATGGAAACAACCAAGCCTACCCCAGTCCGGCCTGTATCTATGCATACGAATTAAGGAGCCTAACAAGGGGAGGGGGGGGGGGGGAAGGGCGGGAGAATAAAAATACACTACACTTTTGGGAATTACATTCACTCCATTATTGTGGTTCACTCCATTATTGTTGCCGGCACGAAAAATTCCATCAGATAACACTCCAACAGATCCTGCTCCAACCTTTCTTGCTTTACACAATGACCAATAATTCATTTCATCGGAATCATCTTTTTCAGGTACGCATCAATGTCCTCCACAAGCATGAAGGAGGAACGAAATACTTGGGCTATCCTACGTCTACGCCACTGGGGTATAACGTACGACGCGCGTAGACCACTCCTTCGGCATATAACAGGGACCGCCTCGTCAATGACATCATGTCTTGTTTTTATATCATAATCATGTTAATCATTGTTATTGTAATTCTGTGCTCCGTGTGGGCGCTTGAAAGCAAACAAAGCCTGTATTCTGTATTCCACAGTGTACGTGTCCTTATCTCCGTCGTCGTCCATCAACCAAACAATATTTCCCCATGTCATTGCCTTCACCCTGTACCATTCCGAATGTTTATCGTCGCAATTTACCCGTTGTTGGAATAAATTTTCCTCTTGCTGTAATGCAAATGTATACCGTTCATAACTCATCCTTCTTCTATTTATTTCATCATGTTGGTCGTTCTGTATTATCACGTATTTTATGTTCAATGTTCTCAGCTTTGTGTTTCATGTATGTAACACAAGACATCGCCAACCAGCATTAACTTGTTATATGTCGTTCATCCAACCTCTAGGAGATTCGGTTAAACTGTCCATTTCGTTCACCTTGTCCCCCACTTCTTCATTTTCCACTTTAATTCGTATGCACGTTTTCTAATTTTTTCGCAGTGGCTTTGGTCACATTAGCTGTAGCTCTATCAGATAATGCCTGGAGTGATCCAGGATTTTTTAGCGCCATTACAAGATGAGTAGAGAGGTCCAAGTTACCTGAAGTTACGACATAAGTGTACTGCTTCGTGATACCACAGGTCAATGAGGGTTGTCAGCGACGTGCATGTCCGCCATAATTCGTAATTCACCGATTCACAGAGTTCACACAAACGGCGACCAAATACCCATTCCTTTGTTTTCGACAGAATACGACCGAGTCCTCACAACATAATGTATGGCATTTCATACACTCCATAAAGAGAACAGTTTACTCGTGAGTTATCAGCGAATAATCCAACACATATGAGGAAACCTGATATTCACATAGGAACCAAAATTATGTCGACCGTCCACTCGACCGCCATGTTGAAGGAATTGTGTCAAAACGTAACAAGGTCGTCTTTGACCTATATGCAAAATTGATCAACCACTGGCAAGGCTGCATCCTCGATATTTAAGCAATCCAATAACCTAACTCAAGCATACGAATCCAGGTACTTCATTGAGGCTCGTGATAGCTGAAGACGTTGACGGGCTAAATGGAAAGACCCTGTGCCGTGATGTAAATCAAACTGAAAAGCAATGCAATCGAAATCAAGCAAATAGCGATCTTTTTCTTCAAATTGTGAACAATTAGCGTGGTTTGTGAACATACAATGCATTTTTGGAAGATTTTATTCCGGAGCCAACACTATTAATTTAACATGCAAATAGTTTAAATTAGCTCCGCCAATGCTTAACCAATGTTCCAGTTTGGAAAATTATTCGATCACGACCATTCAAACGCAAAGAAAAATATAGTGCACATTATTACAATAGCGCAAAAGTGGGGCCTGTATATGAGGTTCCGTGCGTTGTTGCTGATCAAGACATTAAAAAAACTGGATACAAACCTCATGCCGATCAAATCTGTAACAAGCGCTTTGATTGGTCGAAACGATGAAAATACAGGCGTGGTTTTTTAACTTACAACCAATCAGAGCACAGTGGATATCTGCCGACACTGTAAACATTGCAAATCTGCTGCGAAATGCTCGTCATTATATTGAATTTTATCAACTTTTCCTCCGAATTATGATTCATTTGTGACACTTTTTAATAACAAATAGTTTCCATTCACGATACTCAACAATATAGTAATTAAACGAGAACGCAACTTTTCCGATTAATTGTAAAAAACATCGTTGAATGAATTCGGTCAAAAACTAGCGCGTTTTGGCGATGGGCCGTTCCGTAAAAAAAAGTCGCCTTTCTGGTTTTCAAATGACGCGCTTTTGGCAACTCTCTCTTTCCTTATTGGGGGGACCAGTCCCCCGCACCCCCTCCTCCATCTCGGCTCCTCCGCGCCTGTGAAGGGATTTCCTTAGTTGTTTGAGCAATACAATATGTTTTAATTAAACTAGGTTCAATATATCGACGATGTTTCATAATCGGGTCATAGCCATTTGCTGTCCTGATATCCATTTACCTGACCGACAGAAAGAAAAGCGCTTCAGCTGCGGATAAACAGGACACTTTCTTGGGAGTAGCTTTCATTTTATATAACGTGATTATAACCACACGCATGCGGAGAATGATGACTTGCCATACTTGTGTCTTCCCATGTCATTACTGGCTCATCTCTTCATAAAAGTAGCACACGACACTGTCTTAACTTGATTATATCGATAAGCTTAGCCAATATCTTAATTTCATTATAGAAATAACCATTGGGAAGGGAAATTTAATTTTTGCCCGAATGTCATTATCATCTAAATGAAACGTATACCTATGGGGATTTAATTAAATTTAATTAAGTTACAGTTGTCCACCGGAGTGGGAATCTTTATTATTATGTTATCCTAATTTAAGAGTATGGCTAAGACAAGCAACTTTTTACAAGTTTGCTCGTAATTTGAAGCGAGGTGTAGGATGACTGTCTCCGATGGCGTGTTCATATTCTAGCATCTGTCATAGTCAAATTGTATGTTAATCTGCCCTTAAACTCTGTCAGCCTATTGCAGTACAAATGTAGTACACCATCAATCGAACCATCCTTTTTCTTGACCAATTTTAAGCTATCTGAACTTTGTTTCAACGTGGTGGACTAAGTGGACCATTCACTCACATAATTTTGATTTTGAATGGTTACATGATGTTTTCTTTTATCACTATACATGCTAGAATGGCATTGACCTTTCGAACTTGAGAGTATTTTTGTTTGCTATTAGCAAAAGGTATTCCTAAAGTTTGATCAAAATCCACATCATTGCAGGAGCAATAACTCGGTTTGGTCACAATCCTATTCAGTGTATTTTCGGTTTTTTCTGTCTCACCACCCATTACATATATATTTTAAAATACAGATCTCAAAACAAGATTGGAGAGAGAGAGAGAATTAAGGTTTAACGTCGCATTCAGCAATATTTCAGCTATATAGCGACGATCAAACAAAATTCCAAGTATTCAATTCAACAACTAAGTAAACTAATGAGTTAAAACAGGTACAAGCATTAAAATTTGTACAACAAACCAATCTCTCACAAATAATCTAAAATACAATCCTCTTTTACTCGGCTAAAAAGATCTTCCAGCGTAGTTGCTCGATAAAAAGTATCTCTTACCATCTTAAAATCTATGCAATCTATGAGAATATGCTTCACCGTGAGATCTTCATGACATGGAATACACCTTGGGACCGGTTCCTGTTTTAGTAAATATTCATGGGTTAATCGAGTATGACCGATCCTACATCGTCTAATCATGGCCTGATCGAAACGTTTCTGACTGTTCAGATGCGTATAACCAACAGTATTTTTGAACTCGTGAAGTTTGTTATTATCCATAGTATCCCATAAATATTGAAATAGCTTTCTTACATAAGCGCAGATAGATGGTCTGAAATCGCTGTATGGGATTCCAACAGGATCAACTTCTTCATCTAGAGCTGCCTTAGCCAATCTATCAGCTTCAGTTTTGCCTTTGATGTCAACGTGATTAGGCACCCAACAAAACACAATATCTATCTGTTGATCAAATCTAGTGTCATATAATTGTAGAATTTTCAAGATGGTGGGATGAGTTGAATTTCCACTTTTAATCGCTTTAAGGCATGATAGAGAATCCGAGAATATGACATATTTTTTTCCTTCTAGTGGATCCAATACCTTCTAAAGCTGATAATAAAGCTTTTGCTTCTGCAGTAAATATGGAACTTTTACCTGGTAGACGACAGGTTTGAGTTTTGAAGCTAAAGATAGTAGCACATGCTATTCTCTCACCATCTTTAGAACCATCGGTATAAATAGCCTGATGTGATCTGTATTTTTCTCTCAATAGACCAAATTCTTGTGTATACACGAGCTGGATCGTGTCTGCCTTTTTGTATTTCGTCAGTGAAATATCTACTTCTGGTTTGGCTAACTGTCATGGTGGAGTTGGTAAGAGCTCGTTAGGTAAAATTTGACTAACTTTAATACCAGCTGCTACAATGTGTGGTTTCATACGGATACTAAGAGATGGAATAATCGAGGGTTATTTAAATAGAAATCTGCGTACTGAGGGTTGAAAACACAGTTATATGAAACAAGATTGGATGTCACTCTATTCAGAGACAAAGGCATTGCTCAAGTACTAGCATATACATTTAAGACTCACACGAAACATAAAACTAAAAATTATTTAAAAACATAATAAAGAAAACAGCACTGTGACAAAAACGTATTGATATAAAATATGTTTGCGTCTACCAAACTTTCTGCGCTATCTACGGAACCACACAAAAGGAGAGCTGAAACTCCTTGACTTAATTTATAGTTTGTCATATTGGGGTCATTTTGAGCTTATTTGCATAGGGTCATGGGTAAATTCAAGATGGCGGCCACTCGGGGTACTGGAAAAGTGATGTTTTGTTATTTTTCTTAAAAATTTCTGCTTTTCCGCGATGAAAAGTGGGCAAACAATAATTTATTTCACATCACATTAATATTTACTAATTTATCATGCAGTTCTTGCCGAGAAATTGCATAAATAAAAAAAATCCGAAAATCTGACCTAAAAATCGACCAAAACATTCCGTTTTGAAAATGACGTCACTGTGACGTCATCGAAGCGGCCGTCTTGGATTTTTTTTGTACATTTCCTGGTAGAACTTGACCCAGTGTGGTAAATTGCAGCTCCCTAGGTCAGGTGGTAAGAAAAATAATTCGGAGGCCATTTCGGCCCCCTCCACCCAGGCCTAGACAGGTCCCAAAAAGCCCAGGCCAGATAAGGTGAAGGACATTGTGGCAGGATTTGGCACTCAGTCTAACCAAGTTAGGATCACTAAGAATCAGAAATAAGGGAACGTTCGTTGAACATGCATAAAATTGTAATTCGAACGATAATTCGTGTCTTAAATCACCATATACTGGGGAATCTAACAGTACAAGAATCTCATCCTCGACACCTTCATTATTACAGATCCGACAAGTTCTATCTATAATATCAAGTTTTTCATAACTTCCGGTGTGTGACCTTATTGGGGCGACGCCCATCCTGCAATTGTTCAAAGCACTTCTATGAGACTTGGGTAATATGATGGTTACATATGTCGGGGTTCTGTATGATCTTAATTTACCATTTTCGAAATCTACCGATTTCTACCATTTAGTAACATAATTTTCAGTCATATTCTCATGAATGGTGCGAAGGACAAATTTAAGCTGACCACAAGAGCGATCGTCAAACAATTCTTTAAAATTCCAATTCTTGCAAATCTTGCTTGCTAACTTGTTGGCCCTAGAAAATTCACCCTAGATCTATCCATATAGGTACAGCGGACCCTATTGTCCCGCAGCTGATTTCCACTGACGTGTCACTATACGCATCCACTCCACATCGCCATTTACTCCGGCGTTGGGCGTATATTTTCCGACTCTCTTTTCTAAATCTCTCTGCCCTGTGTTGAATTGCACTGATGCAGATGTACCCCGGACAGCAGACTCAAAAGTAATAATTGGTGCGACTGTCGTGTCTTACATTTTTATAAATACCTCATAGCGGACTCCACCGGCATCATTGAAAACTGTTGACCGCTTCTCTCTTGCAGGAAACAAGCCTATGTTTATGTATACTATGATTGTCTTTTTGAATTTGGTGCTAATACTGTTATATGGAATATGGAATAGGTCTTTGGATTATGGACGCGGATATTCTCTAATGGACGACGGCTGGATTATGAATGACGGACTAGACGCTTGTAATTTGGTTATAACCAATCCTAACGCACGACTACTAGAATACAAGTAACGATCACGCGATTACAGAATGATATTACCACTGGTAAATACCTCATTACATTTGAATACAGATGGGGGGGGGGGCGAAAATGGACTATTTCAGATTTTTTCTCATTGAGGTACATTCTACTTTCACCACATCACTGAGACGAAGAATCTAGTAAACAGTGTAAATTTTCGCCGGTTTCAGCAATTAGGACCGAAACATCGGCATACAATAGTGAACACTTTTATCCCTTTACCCGAAATTTCAGCCAACCATTTATATACAAGTTAAATAACAATGGGTAGAGAACACACCCTTGCTTTAGACCGCAGATGACCTCAACCAGTCCGTGTTAAACCCATTTATACGTATGCAGCTATATACTTTGCTATATAGCACTTTAAGTACAATTATAAATCTCGAGGTGAGCCTTAGTTACTCAATTTGTACAATAGCATGCCTATATCAATTGTATCGTAAGCTCTCTGAAAGGCAATAAGGGCTGTATATGTCGTCCGTCTCTTTTTCTTTCTAAGTTTTTGTAGATGTCATATGATGCTCCGTTGCCGCCTGAAGCCATTTCGTTCGTCAAATAAAATTTCAAAGTTCGCCAGACAAAGATTAATTCGATCATTCAGAATTGAACAGAATGACGTATAAGCAGCCGAAGCCATAGATATACGTCACGTGGTTCCTTGGTACTGGATTTGGGTATGGGATTAATTTTGTACTTTTCTTCCAGACAGAAGGAATCCGGCCGGTTAGACTTTGTTATTCACTGAATACTGTGTTAAACACGCTGCAGCCGTGTCAGCGTCACCCATAAAATCTTCTGGGCTACTAGACACATCATATCGCGTAAATTTACTTTCCTGTTGACCGACAGGCTGGCACAAATGGTTCACCTTTATTTCCCAAGTGATAATATAATGGCCCGATATATAACGAGGTTCATACTGTCCAACCTATGTAAAAATGCTGTACAAATGAGAGACTCCGATAACTTCAAATTTCTCAAAACGATCAAGGCATCCATATGGTGCCAAACAATAGTCCACAGCCGATGTACAGTTTCTACCATTCAAAATTCAGTAGTTACTATTTACTGAAAATTTAATCAACAAATTTCCATAAGAATTTGTGACAATTCTTTACATCGCGTGGCGGGCTTTTATCTATTCAACGAACGAAATCCTCATATTCTCTACATCCGCTATTCAGATCACCACAAATGAGAATTGATCCTTGTTATTGATATTCGTAGACCTGAGATAATAATGTGTCCAGGAACACATTAACATGACACTGCCTTGGTGAATTCTCCGGTGGTAAGTAACACACACATATAAATATAGTTTTTAATGGGAGGATTGATCGCTTCGTGATATCCAGAGAATACCGTCATGAGGTTTGTTCACAACATGCATGTAATATGATTGTAGAATATATTACTTTACTGAAAAGTCGACACCTCCAGATTCACTCTTTGCATTATGCAGATGAGTTCTATTGTGACCATACCATTCATAGCCAGGAATATATGGCTTTTTATTGTTTCACTGATACCAACTATGTCAAGACCTAAGCACTGTATGGAGTCCAGCCTAATCCCGTGATTATCCGATTCGGGGTCCTGGGACCCATTAACATTCCAAAACCCTCATATAACCTAGGTTAGAAAATTAGCTCGCCTTCTTCCAGTACGATGATGACCGTCACGGTGTGTTCTTTGACCTCCACGACGCGATTGTTCTTGCCATTCGTCAGTGTCTTCAGTATTCTGTTGTCTTGTTGGAGTGCCTTTGTTCGACGGTTGGTCATCTGCACTGTCAATACCACTCCTACATTCATGGGAACCACCACGTCACGGTCAACCACACGATCACTTTTAACAATTAATCGATTTCTCCCCACGGTGCAAGTTCGATACATTCCGTTTTTGTGAAATAACAAGCGCGGGACAAGCACAAAGACCTCCGCCGAGGCAATAGGATAGAGGAGTGGTAGCTATGGTAGCTCCATACAAACGAGCGGGAATTCAAGTAGTACGGTAGCGTGCATATGCAACATGGTGGTGTGGAGCTAAGCGGTGTCATGGATTCTAAATTGTGATGTGAAGAAACTTTGTGGGATTGTCTCGGTGTAGATTTTCAGAATGATAATTAATTGAAACGCAAAATCCAACAAATCTTAACGGAAGGACGGTCGAACAGAAGTCCCTCTCAAATCGAATGACCTCGTCCAGAGAATGGGGTATGAAAAATACACAGAGAGAAGGAAAACGGATTGAACACATTCTCGATGTTTTATTCATATGAAAATTATACTGGAAAGTAGAAATATTAATGAATTCTCTATTCTAAATAACACCAGTCTGATAAAGACATGATACGTTTCCTTGTGGGTAAAGGGATAGAAAAACAGCTTCTAGATGTAGATGTAATACGTGAGATTCCTCCTCCCTCAAGCTTTTCTCCACTGTAGTTGATTCCGATATGCAAGGTCCAGGTGTAGTTTGCAGGACCAATCTTGAATATTCTTGCTTTTCAGGCAGATATCATGTAACAGTGTGTAAGAGACAACAACCACACCGGCAGGCGTATGCGCTGTTCGATATCTTAGGCACACTGCCGGCATGGGATGTTTTTGAGATTTTGTAACCAAACTTGCACGTGCGTTATAGATGGAGAAAGATGGAGAATACGGCGTAGGCAGACTACAAACCTGATGAAAAGCAGCTACAAGCCGATCTTGTTTCTTCCAAAACAGACTACACTTCCCTCGTGCAATAAGTCCGGATATTCTGTCCCCCCCCCCCCGTTCGTGGTCGTGGAATAGTAGTAGGGCCCATTGGAGTGCATTCCAATGAGGGTTTCCGTGTATTCAAAAGTGTCAAAAATTCGCGTCCTGGAACCATGGCAAGGCCCATTGAAGTGCATGTCAATGAGGGTGTCCGATTATTCAAAAGCGTCTGCACAATTTAGGCGGGAACCATGACTAGACCTTTTGGAAACCACATGGGCCAAGGTTCCTCATATGACAATTGTGCAATGGCGGGAGATTTCACGCCGCGTTCCTAACCATCCGTCTGATTGACCGAGGCAGAAACTTCTCTATAGTTTCTTGACATTTTTCAATCTTTCTTACGTTTGAGGATGCTCTCCCGTTCTTCATTGATTTTATATTTCACAACCACAACACCTTCTCTGTGGATTTATTCGGCACTGGCAACCTTTCACTTTTTGGAGTTTGAGGTCATCGTTGATTATACCGTCGATTTTTATAGCAGTGGTTTTCACTGGCACTTTCTCAAACATTTATGAGGACTAAATTTGTCCCTTCTTCCTTTCTGTTATTCCTTTCTGTTATTCAAATCTTTAGAGCCGTTGTCCTGGATTTTACACTTTTATCAAAGTCAAATTTAACTCCAGTGATTTCAGTCTGAATTTGCCCCATAATTTGTCGGGTTATTTTGTTTCCCAATTTCTCCATTTTCTCATCAAATGATAGTTTCAGACTCTCAGTTGCCTCTACAAACCTTTCATTCTGTAAATCTAATCTCACTTTCTTTTGAAGACTTACCACCAGCTTTGGGTCCTGATTTAATGGCCTCTTCCCATTTGAATTAGTTGCATCGATCTCAACTTGAGCTGGATGAATGTCCGCCATGACAGTGTGCACAAAATTCTTGCTCTCTAGAATATTTTTCAAAAATTTCGTCTCTGATCAGTGCAATAGTCTATGGAACACTGTTTTTACAATGATAAGTTGATCGATGAAGATTCCTGATAATCCAAGTGGATAGAAGTAATCCACCAGGTGATATATACGCCCAACAAATCACGGATTTCAACAGGTAAAAATGCAAAGCGGCGGGAACGGACAGTCCCGAGAAATGCAAGAGTAGAGGTCAAACACGTCTTATCGTTCAGCGGTCGGCATGTAACAGTCTGGAGTAATTGACTGGAGTGATAACACACGCATGTTTACAATGATTTTCGAGGGCGTTGACCTATTTGACAATTGATAATTTTAACACCCGACATATCTTCTCTCACTTATGTATCCACTCTAACAAAACATTTTTTGGATGATTTCTGATTTTTAAACCACAATAGCCTTGAACTTTCTTTGGTGCACGACATATGCGTGACCCCATAGTAATCCAGGTGAAGTTTGAGAGAAATGGGTCAATTTGTTGAAAAGGTAAGGAACTAAATTACAACACATATAAGGGAAGTGGGAAGAGGTGCCGACATACTGACAGAGACCGAAATTCAGGAAAAGGATAAGGCGGAGAACGAGGGGTATTCCATAAGACTTCGCCCATATAGCTGACGTAGTCCAAAAACTAAGTCACAAATAAGTTTAATTCCTTGGTTGAGACTGACATCTTGAGGTCCTTCTGTAGAGATTGAATATATCTCCGATGCTCGTCATTCTTTACTGCTTAAAAACAACACGAATTTCCTAAAGATAATGCCCAGAGAGCCTCAAGTGGTGGGTGAACCGGAATGAGAAGAGTGTTATGAAACCGTAGCTCCAATGATTTTGCTCCATATGATGGTATTCCGCTACTTTTGTGTGATATAATCAGCAAATTCGAGCCATTGCAGTGCTAAATCCTTGCGCAAAAAGCTGTCCTTGCTCACCAGTTATAGTAAATCAACACGAGAAAGATAGATCTCTAGGCCCACGACGGGCGATCAGGATAGCCCATGTATCACAATGCGACATCTGCTTCAAAACAGAAGTATGGAAATACGAGGAAGTAATTGTGGAGAACGGATTATTTAAGACATATGAGCAAGGAGCAGGGATCAGGGATCATTCGACCTCGTCATTATTCTCGTTATTTATTTTTTACCTTCTCCGTTCTTCTGATCCCCTTTACCGTTGTTTTCTGAACTTGCAGTTCTTTGTTCCTTTGTTTCCATGAACTCTCTCTCGCCAAATTTTAACGCCCCTTAGTCCTGCTGTCATCTCCATCAACTTTCTCCCTCTGTTCTCGTGAACATTTAACCTCGTGAAATTTTAATATCGTGTTAACAGTACCAGGCCTGGGGGACCATTATGGCCCCTACCAAACTTTCTCCCCTATCTCCCGACCGACAAAAAAAATGAAAGCTAAACCTCCGCGACTTTTCAGTTTATCATATAGGGGTCATTTGCCTATTTGCATACCCCCTTCTAGAAGATCATGGGTAAATTCAAGGTGGCGACCATGTGGGGTACCAGAAAAGTAATGTTTTCGTCATTTTTCTTCAAAATTCCTGCTTGTGTGCGAGGAAAATTGAGCAAAATCTATTTTATTTCAATCAGACTATTATTTACTAATTTGTCATGCAGTTTTGCAAAGATAACATAAATAAAAAATCGAAAAATCTGACCGAAAAATTGACCAGAAAATGCCTGTTTGAAAATGACATCAATGTGACGTCATCAAAGCGACCATCTTGGATTTTTTTTACATTTTCTGGTAGAGCTTCACCCCAGGGTATAGTGTGGTAAGGTTCAGCTCCTTAGCGCAAGGGATAAGAAAAATATTTCGGAGGACCAAATGACTCCCTAAGGCCTAGACAGATCCCGAAAAGCTCAGGCCAGATAGTATTAAAAGGAAAATCAATATACCGGTGCTTTTGCTTTGCGTGCGTTGTTCCAATTATCCATTGCCTTTCAGATTAATACCGATCGTTGTACATAAAATCTGGCTCCGCATATTTTAAATTAACTTTATTTCTACCGAAACCTAACCTCTTTGTAACGCCGCCGGCCAGCTGTCCCTTTGTCCACGCTCGAAACGGGTCTCCCTGTATTCTTTGATAGAGCCAATCGTCACAATACCCACATATTAAATTTCATTGTTAAAACATATAGATAAAGGGAAGCAGGACTACATGAATTCATCAGTCATTTCACTTCAATCGCCATAGCAATTAGTCCGGCAGATATGTAACAAAAAATGGGCCGATTGTGCACTTTGTGATAAAAGCATGAAACTTTGCATAGTGACAGAGAAACACATATTATTCATTTTTAGAGGGGGAGTCCGGCTTGAAATTCCGCAGTTGGCCGCCATCTTGGATTTCAAAATGGCCGCCATCAGAAACCATCAAATTCGCAAATCGGCACTTCTAAGACACATAGAAGGTTAATTTAAACGACTATCCCCACATTTGCATACACAAGGAAGTTGATCAACACACTTTTGCTGCACCAGAACGGATGGATTTCAAGATGACCGCTATTTTTGTGCAAAATGGCTGCCTAGAGTCGCTTATTTCGACGATTATGTGACTTAGGTGAATCGATAGACAAACTTTTACTTTTGAGTGACTTGAAATGATTTTTTGGGCATCAGTAGACACTCATTCATGAAGTGGATTTGAGAGAGTCATATTTGAGAGAGAAATCCCAGCACAATGTGGGTTAACCTTGCTGCATCTACAGTTTATCATGAAGCCACATCAGCTGGTACTGGTAGAATGCGCTGGCTTCTGAAAATGGACACCAAACTGGCTGTCATTCATCTTTGGTATAAGTTCCCTATCCAAACTTACTTAGAGAAGCTTCTCCTGAAGAACGGAGAAGAAACCAAGTCCAAATGGGACGCTATACGCAATCCCTTCTGTGGGGAGCGCTTCCAGACCTCTACAAATATCAATAGTCCCATTGCTACTTGTATGATCAAACAGAGACACAAAGATTTTTGCATAACCTCGTAGACAATAGCATTTTTCAAAAAGGCCGACCATGGCTCGACCTTCGACAACTTGCGGCACAGTGGACTTGGTTGAGTCAGTTGAGTATGACTAGGTCATACATGTAGACACGTTCCTTGGCGAGCTTTTTATGGTTAAAAATCCCTATTAGTACACCAGCTCGGATCAAGCTTTTCGTCATCAGCAAACATTGAAGCCTAAGATGGATATCTGATACAAGGCTGGTTTACACATTGCTTTAGCCGAGGAAACTGGTTAAAGGTCTTCTACTGTGTGAATCAATGCCCAGTCGGAGACGACCACAATTATGATACACATGGATACTAAAATACTAACAAAAAACTAAATCTGATAAGCCATTCAGTCTTCTTCCGATATAGCCAGTGGAAGTGGCATGATCAACATCAGTTAATTCTGCTGTGGCGATATTGGGTCCAGCGCTGTCTGGTCTTAGTAGGCGATGTCCTCCAAATATTCTCCCTACACCTGGAGCTGAACGGCTGAAACTTATCACACAATATGTCTGGTCAAGCTCTGTTCCTTAACCTTGCCTTTCGAGAACAGATTAATATGATGGAGTTTCTGAGATCCCGTGATGTCCCATGGTTAAGCTTTATCTTGCTAACCTATAGTATTATGCAAGCTTGTCCAGGATTTTCTCAACAGGATATGCCACCAGTCAGAGAGTTTCAGCTGCAAATTTTTGGTAAGTTCATGGTATAAAGTTCCCCGACATTAGTATAGAATAAATTTTCATCAAATATATTGATATATTTATTTTGAAATATCCTGACGTCATCACTGTAGTTAGAACAGAAATACCATATCACATATACATATATCAAATTGACCAGGTTATGTTGCCGAGATTATTCTCTAAGTCATTAGGGTTAGCAGTTATTTGTGATACGTGATAGGTTAGGCATACTTTTTTTATCGACGCCATGAACTGGTTTTGCCATGCATGTCAGTTGACTGTGCGACCATTGCTTCATCGTTGAAGGAATGTTATGCTGAGTTCTATTACCAGATTCATATTTATCAGTTACTTCGGAAATTGAATAAACTCATATCAGTAATCCATGTTATATTTCTTGATCACAATTTCTCTAACGACCGAACTTAGTTGCATGGTAGAGATGGTTATTCATAATGTTGTGGACAAAGTGTCACAGTTTGGAGCATTGAATGGGGATGACGCTGGTTCTTGGTTTGCCTATCCTGCCAGCCGAGTCACCAAGCGTGTGATGGAAATGCAAAGTTCCAGTACTGGCATACAAAACTGAAGGTTGAACTACTAGTTCTGGTGTTTGCATCATTTGTATGACTGATTCGGGCATGGGATTTCAACGACAAACTGAATCTATGAATATTACACTCGAATATACCAAATACTGGCATGATCATATTTGAATAGCTAGTCAATGTGCATTGTCTCATCCTCAAATCACAATGCTAGTTTCCAGTAATGGCGATAGAACACAAAGGAAAAAGTTTGACGTTGGTGCCGTTGGCCTTAGGGGAAGTCCTGCTGCCCTTACACGAAGTCATGTTGTCCTTACAGAAAGTCCTGCTGCCCTTTTGCGCCGGGTAGCTAGGCGTTGGTCAACAAGGCTCACATAATTTAAGGACCGGCCATGCCACCCCACCCAGATGTTTGTGAAAAACAAATGACGTGAATTGACTTTGCTGATGATAGGTTGGATAAGGCTCATTTTTTTTCTCAGTAATCTTAGTGCCTCTGCCTCTAGTGGACTAATGAATTGTAAAATGTGGCCTCTCACTGAATGCTCAGAGACTCATTATATCCGTTTTGACAAAGACGACAAAATTCGCATTGCTATGTATGTCCTGAGTAAAAGTGACACAGGACCCTTAGTGTGTCTCGTAGTCCTTATTTCATGTTTGTTGGTGGAAATATATGAGTTGAAGCCAGACATTAATGCCGGTACGGTATATTCATAAAAATTCCATACCGAGACGAATACTTGCAACTTCCCCAAACATACATTTTCTGAACTTGTTATTGCTTGCTTATTTTGGAGCACACACATCTGTCAAATTGGAGCGATATGCAAGAGGTATGAAAAATTTAGGTCTGGCGACTAAAAAATAACCATTTGACTCTACAGGAAAGTATTCGTCGACACCTAACATTCAGACCCGAGAATACGGTGGATTCTCGGATGTAGCCTTAGTATCTCAGCCGCGCTTTTATTGCAACTGTTCATGTGGAGACTATGAAGTACCCACACGGCCCCTAGCACAGATTTAAGCGGAATTAGATACGCTAGCTTGGGATCTGTGATGACAGATCAGCTCAAACAACTCATTTGATGTTAATGGATGAGCATCATGGACGTCTGATGGAGTAAACGCCTTAACATGGGGCAACCTGCTCAATGCAAGAAAGCTACAAAAACTAACCTGTAATGTAATGTCCGACGTCGTACAGCTTAAATTAAATTAGGCCGGGTTTATTTTATTTCCGCTACTCAGGTGTATGAAGTCATAAGAATCGTAGGCCAATATGGCATTGTACAGCAAGATGAATACCAATCCACAACAAGAAATTATGAATAAAATCTGATCGATTCGAACATCGCGCATTGCCGAGAAATTCCACACAGTCATAAGTTTGATAATTACATACACGATTAATGTTAATACGATGTGATGCCGAGCAACTATATCACTATGCCAATGACAGGGCACCACTACGTTTTCCGCCACCCTTTTATTGTTGCATTTAATGTAGGAAATCAAAGATTTTTTTTATAAGACACTAACCTACAGCGTATATGTCACCGAAGATCAGCTAATTAATATGCAGGTAAAGAGCTCAAACCGACCGCCCCCAACCCGTTCTGTGATAGGCCTTTTAGAATGACAGCCGCCTCAGCGGAAACACATTATTACATGCTAATTACAATACAAACGTCTAGTCTGTCTTTCAATATTTAGCCGTCGTCCATTAAAGCCGTCAGGATATCGTGATGTTCCAAAAATATCAAATCCGTATCGCTGATCAGTATTCTTAATCAATATGATTTTTTTTGTAAAATCGTTATCAAGAGAATGATGTATCTCAGTCACGCTCCAACACACATTTAGACAATAGAACCGGTCTCGCGGCCGAAGGTCAATAGCGTAATCCAGGTTTATACAGAAAACAAGTCCGTAATCAGCGATTTACTGTGATGGGACTCGACCTCACACACACAGATTACTGGTTAAAGAAGAAACGAATAGGGAGTGCATTAAACTCCACTTTGACGCATCCAGTATATCTGCTTTCAGAAATGAGTACCAGAATAAGTAAGTGCTGAACAGTAGTAAACTGTAATTGTGCATGATTTAGTATTGCACCGCACTTTGACCTTGCCATAAATATCGGATATACAATAATATATCCCGTTAATAAAATGAATATATACAAAAACTTTCTAAAACACAGTGGACCTTGCTATATACGACTAGCATTGATACAATCTGGTTTGTGCAGCTTAGGTTGTCAAAAAGTAACATAAAATGTGTGACAAGCCGCATACACGTCGCCACATTGTCCAAATTCATCAGTTATTAGCCGTGCTAAACAGTAAATTAATGAACGGTACATCACATTTTTTATCGTTCAATCCCAACCTGACTATGCCATAAATATCTGAAACACTAATGGAATATGGTTTAAGTGCATAGCCATCCGTATTCATGGACAATAAATAGCCCCTGCTAGAGATTTTTAGATTCGCCTGTCCAATTAGTTTGCCACTACAAACCACATCGATGTATGATGGCAAAGACCTGTAGCAAGTTAGCAATGGACGAATTTCTGACTTGATAACTGAGTTCAGTGGTCAGTGATAGTCAGGCAACCCTTTTCACTGCACTATATCTGGCGCGGTGGGGGAGGCAGCGAGAGCCCGCCCCCTCCCCCAACAGCGGGGGCAGTGGGAGGCCCGGCCCCCCAATATGAAAAGAGGATCGGGTGGCCAAGGGCCTCTTTGGCTCTCCAATAATTGTGACTGACGTGCCTTGAAATGAGTCAAAATGCGTACTCATTTCAGTTTCTATTGTTAAAACTTAAGGGAATTTGCCCTGTACAATGTTGTATTCTAACTGTCGCGGAACGTAACATTTTATCGATTTGATGATCGACGACAGTTACGCAAAAGTCTACTTTCCATGAGCTAAATAGACTCGCTTTATTCGCCGATTTTAATTGCCAGTTTCTCTCTTCCAGGCTGGATTTTCCTTATATCGTTAGTTATTTCATAGTTTAACAGTTTTATACTGCCCTAAGCTATACACAGCTGATTTGAATTCAACTCCCCATGCTAGTATATTAGATGGACGCTGTTGGTTGCAAATTGCTTATCAACCCGGTTTGCGCTGGTGATTAGAGAGATGTCAAACAATTATCTTCCTGATACTTTTTGATCAAATTCGAGATCCGCTTAGTTATTCAGCCGTTGGAGATACATGTAATCCTTCAAACATTAACTGTATACAACGCGTATTTTACCACTTCTGTAGCTTAACAATTTTCGCCATGTGTTAAGACAGTGTGCATTTTTCTATTACAAACAACATCCACGAATCGGATTTATCACTATTGTCTGTACAGTATTAAAAATCATAAAGTTAAAAAATATCATAAAAAAAATCAAAAGTTTCTAACCTCTAATAGCAAACCAGTAAAGTACGAATGTCAAAAATCTTCCACAAATTGAATAACGAAATGCATTACTGATGTTATTACTGTTACCGTTTATTCACTTCTTGGTTATTTTCACTATTTTCTCTTTTTTCTGAATTCGGAAGTGACTTCTCCTAGCTGAATATGCAACATTTACTTAATATTTTTGGCGATAACAACACTGTCTTAGCTTCCACATGACAACAATGACAAACAGTTATTATTTAGAAAATCAACCTGTAAGTTTCGATGCCCCTTCTAGCATTCCCATCTCGTTGACTATGTACAGATGGGCCAAATACGGGAAAGATACCGAATGGACTGGTACGAACAGTTACATGACAAAAGTCTTGTTTCAAGACAGTGTTTCAGATTAGCGAATATCGATACGTCAAGTCGTGGCCAATCTTACCTTCTTCAATTTGATAAATTCAACAACTTGACATGTAACAGCTGACGTGGTGGAAATTTATCGAGCTCTTTCATGAAATCAGTCTGTATGCACTAAAACATTCACCAATATGCAGCAGATATAACCATTTGAAAAGTTGTTTTATTGACGAGGAATATTCTTTATGGACCAGGACTATCTATTCAATGTATGATCCGACGTATATATTATAGAGGTCTTATCCCCGTCTTACAAAACATATTTTTCTTAAAACTGACATCTCTGAAGTTGAAATGTGTTGGTGTTAAAGAATTCACCAGGCAAAGTCTAGCACTCCTCCAGGGAAAGGCTAAGCACTCCAACAGACAAAGACAAGTACTTCACCAGGGAACGACTAATACTCCACCGGGCAAGGACGTACTTCACAAGGGAAATTCTAGCACTCTAACAGGGAAAGACTGGTACTCCACCAGGAAAAGACAAGTACTCAACCAGGGAAAGGCTAGTACGCCAGTGAAAAAGAAGTACTTCACAAGGAAAAGTCTAGTACTCCACCAGGGAAGGCTAATAGTACTCCACCAGGAACAGACCAATACTCCAACGGGAAAGGATTAGTACTCCACCGGAAAAGACTAGTACTCCATCAGGCAAAGACTAGTGCTTAACCAGGGAAAGTTTATTACTCCACCATGGAAAGACTAGTACTCAATTGGGAATTACAAGCGTCTAGTCCGTCATTCATAATCCAGCCGTCGTCCATTAGAGAATATCCGCGTCCATAATCCAAAGACCTATTCCATTTTCCATATAACAGTATTAGCACCTAATTCAAAAAGACAATCATAGTATACATAAACATAGGCTTGTTTCCTGCAAGAGAGAAACGGTCAACAGTTTTCAATGATGCCGGCAAGACATCATGATGTTCCAAAAATATCAAATCCGTATCGCTGATCAGTATTCTTAAGAATGATGTATTTCAGTCACGCTTTGATTGTGATTGTTCATATGAGTACCATGAGGTTCTTGAAGTACATGGGTTCATACGGCCCCTAGCCCCGGGTTAAGCGGAATTAGACACAAGTTACGAAAAGTAGCGCCATAGATCTTGCACGCTACGTTCATATTTTGCTATCAGCATGCGATATGTATCGCCAAATTTGAGAAACCTTGAGTGTAGGCGCTTGGTGGAATAGCCCTGTTTTTTAAGTTTCTGCACCAATGTTTTGTGACGTTGATTAAAATCGTCACATTTAGCACAGGATCTAGCAAATGCTACTAAGCGAGATATGTATACGCCATATGCAGGTCCCACTGGAATATTACTGTCCAGAAAGGGATAGTTTACGATGTCGAAATTGTAATCATCTCTTTTGTCATAAAGTCGACGAGAGAGAATGCCCGCTTCATTTTTATAGAGATATAGATCTAAATATGATGCGCCTGTAGGGCTATCTGTAGTTTCCTTCAAATCCAGTGAAGGTGGATATATATCCTTCACTGCGTCATTTATATAGCGATTATCCACAGCGAGAAGATCGTCTATATAGCGTTTGGTGAATGAGAAGGAACGGGCTTTGAATGGATCGGTTTTTGAAAGCGCCTGCATATAGTCATATTCGTAAGAGAACAGATACAGGTCAGCCAACAGGGGTGCACAATTAGTACCCATTGGAATACCTATATGCTGCTGATATATTGTGTTGCCAAATTTCACATAGATATTTTTAATGAGAAATTCAAGCAACTCTATAAACAAAGAAACATCCCATGAATGATATCTCTTGTATGTAGTAGAGCTAAAGAATGCTTTATGGCTTCCGACATTAATATATATCTACGATCAGTTTTCTTGAACACAGATACTATTAATGAACTTAGACGGTCAATAAGGTCCTGATGAGGGATTGTAGTATAGAGAGTCGAGAAATCCCAAGTGGATACATGTCTATACGGTATGTGACCTTTAGCATCAAGTTCTTCCGTAAGACATTTTGAGTTTTTCAATATCCACATTCATTCAACGCCAGAGTTCTTAGAAATAATTGCGCAATACCTTTCCCAAAATGTTTTTACCTCGTCAATAGGATTGAAAGAAGCTTGGTGGTGCAGCTTCTAGAACCAGCTATGAATCTAGCTTTGTATGGTGATTATGCATTTTGGGAGTCCAGTATAGTTTTGGTATGTCGTTATGATTGGTTGGAAGACAAATACCTCTTTCCCTGAGAAACATTTTGTGATTGTTAAATAAATCTTCCAGAGTAAATGCAGTTTGGGAGTAAGTAGACGTATTTGATGAAGATATGTCTACACTCAATTCTTTAACCAGCACCTGGTAATAGTAATATTTACATATGAATATTATATTATTCGGAGCTTTGTCTGCTGGGACTATGACGAATTTACTCTGGAGATTTGCTAGAACTTCTTGCGGATTGAGGTTTCTCAGTACTTGTTTTGCTTGGGGAAAAGTACTTCTGTCAATATGGCGGATTGTTTCAACGACCTTGCTCTTGGTGAGGTCCAGCCACTCAGCGCGAGTACTGTAGGTTCAACTTTTTCTCGCTTAGACCAATCAATAACGTACTGTTCCAATGCAGACAGAACTATCTTCTGGTCGGCCTTCAGATTTATTCTTCTTGGCTCTCTATATTTAGGTCCTTTCATCAGGACTAATTTCAGATCCTTATCACTCACCACACCAAGGTTACCAGTCACAATATGTTTGCATGGTGTATAGACAAAGTTCGACGATTCACAATCACAACTATAGCCTCCTGACGTGTATAAGTTCCAGTCAAACTTCTGGACAGCATTGGAGTAATTGAATATTTTAGTGGCTATAGATTTAGTATACTTATATGAAATGCAAGGAGGTTCTGTGAACTTAAAATAGTTTGGTACAGTGTTGCGTACCTCTGGATCATTCAGGATTCGAGGTAAATTAATGATGTCCAGTCCTTTATCTAAGTAGTTGAGTTTCAAGAAAAGCCGATCTTGAGATGTTTCGATTATGTTCACTGGACGATACAACCGAAAATACGCTATATCTTGACATACTTTAATGATTTTTTGTGGTATTATATTTCCTGAAGACCCAGATTGTTGTATATCTCTGGCTATTTGATCTAAAGCTCTCAGAGGTAACGCATACAGAACTGTGCGTAAGCTATGTATACTATTGGGTGTGTTAGTTAAACCCACTAAGTAATTTAAAGTGATATGATCGTGAATCATCGAACTATTAAACTTTCGCCAACCATGGCTGCGATGTCTCCGTTGATGGGGTTTAAATAGTTGGGTAATGTTGGATATATTTGAACGGCGGTTTGTAGCATTGCCGAACCCACTGACATTATCATTTAAACCAAACGGAAACACTGACCCAAGTTCTAGCATCCAGAATAATTCCCGCTCTCGGATTTTTCTCTCAAATCCAAAGGGGGAATCCTTAGTAGATGGATAGACGACGTCTATGATCTGAATACTAAAGTTATCCCAGCCATGGTCGGGTCCAGAAAAATGCTTACTTATAAGCAATTGCTTTTTCCTAACGGATTTTCTGTGACCGTTCAGAGGCAGAGACTGGTACTCTGCCAGGGAAAAACTAGTCCTCCACCAGGCAAAAACTAGAATGCCGTCTGGCAAATTGTAGCAAAAAAATATATATTGCATAGTGAGGTATAGCATTAGGTGGTTTTGACGTAGCTGCTCGGCTGATCAAAATCTTTGCGAGCTCTGGTTGAAACATCAGTGAGTGTTCAGAAAATCCGTACACATAATAAGCCATCAGACAAGCATATTGATGTACTCCAATACAAAAGACTTCTTTCTAATTGGAACACTTGTTCGGAATTTTAGTCTTTAAACGGCCATCTTAAATCAGAGCGGCGACAAGATTGAGAGATCATGTCTTCTCCCAAATCGCCTTGCCCATGTATGGTTCAAGGCGCAGTAAATCTATCCAGTGGAACTATTAAAACATTTATTTAGTGCAATCTCTCTGGCAAATCAAACAACAATTGATCTCGACTCCAGACTCTTGCTGAGGTACCATAAAGTTGCCATATGCATATCGCATTATTTTGCGCCTAATTGTGTAACAATGGAGAAGCCTCTGCCTCCTGTTAGAAAGATACCACGTTATCCTTGACTGACTGGATACAATATACAATATTTCACATATTTGTGGGGGCCACGTTTATAGGTGTTCGTCATCTGTGTTTGCATTCCTGACGTTTGTCAAAGTGAAATAAAAAAATTCAATATTCTGAAGTTCATCATGCCGGTCAGAGCATGTACTTTGCATCTTACACATCTTTGGTTGACACCGTGAAAGTTGTTCAGTTGTTTGAATCTGTGATATTTAACGTATGTGGAGGACATTTGTGAAATGTTTAAGCTTAGTCATTTGCGCTTTAATTCAAACACAGAAAAAGTGTTTGTCTCCTGTCAGAAGGGTACATAAACGGCTGCGTTGATTAAATATCAGGTACTTTTTTTACCTTGACCTGTTTCTCACATCTGACCGTGACACAACTCTTTTTATAAGATGTGTTTGCATAGCTATTACATGTGCATCATTTGCTCTTCGATATAAGTATCTATTTCCATAAGCCGATGCTAGGGGCCGTGTGGTCATTCCAGTCAAGGTGTCCGCTTGATCATCCACAATTAATGTGTGAATGAGATTCAGAACATCCCCAGAATCACTCCTCATCATTCGATGTTCTTGCGAGAAATGCAGTCATGTCGATGACTTCTTGACAGTACACCGGAATTTTTCAATCAACCGTGACACTTTATTTCCTTAAGATGACAAATAATATGACGATCTGTGAATTCTCTTGTCTGCCAATATTGTTCCAGCCAATATTGTTTAAAGGACGGGGTTTTCAAATGTAATGTTTCATGGTCTGCAAATTTTAAATGTAATGTATTTGCATCTGTTAATACATGTGCATATCGGTGTATTTTATAGCAAGGCTGAATTCCAGTTTGCTACTAATGTTTTGCTCCAATGAGAACCTTGAGCAACTTCCACATCTTCATTACCGAGCATCAAAATTTCTAACTCCATTCATAAAGGGTATTGGAAAAGAACGTGCTACCTTTATTTGAACACGAATCGTTTGCGTGATTTTCAAAAATGATTTTTGTTTCCAGAGGTCCACATTGTGAAGTTTTAACTCCGAATTACTTAGTTTAAACATAGTTTAGTAATTTACGTTGGAGGCACCATAAGCAAAATGCCCATTAGTGTTTCCCCATTACATACATGAATACAAATTATCAATATAATATATGCAACATTGACGATACAATGGGTAGCGATAACGGTGTGGACTATATGAGGCAAGTAGGCCATGAATCTAAGAAATTAAATATATTGATAAGAAAAAGGTCAAAAAGAAGAATTGATACTATCAATAAATAACATATAACAAAAATAAACGAAGAAAACAAAAACAGGGAATATACAAAACACAACAAACAAAAAAGTGAAAGATGGTATCACGCTTTGGGGCTTGCGTCTGCGGTGGATAACCAATGGGCCAGCACGCTAATAGCCACTATTTGGTCGCACAGAAAACGCGAGTATCAAGATGTCTGAATTCTCTTTGTTTTTGCGACGAAAACTTCCCAAAATTGTTGCATGTTATTATTTTCCAAATTTTTCATATTTTTTCTATAATCGAAAACTAGGATGTTACATTCAATGAAATAATTAACCTTCAATTATCCATCCATTTCGAATACGGCGTAAAAGTATATCGTTCTCTAGTGAACTGATATAGTATCACGGAGAAGGAACGGATAATCTGCGCTTGTACTCCAAAGGTGTAATGGAGTTCTTTTTTAGGACAGGCAGTGCATTTCAATCACGTACTATGGCAGGAAATTAAGAACTGCGGAGAAGCTTGGTACAGCACATGAATGGAGTGAATTTGGTGAATGAGTAGGATGTTAGTAAAAAAATTCAGCAGATCGGCCTTGTCTTTGATTTTGAAAGTAAAATTTCCAGCATTCCATTTGAGAGTCGGAATCTCATGAAAGGTGGAATTGCTAGCTAATTTCGACAAGTATTTGGAACGCACTCGACAACTGAATTTTCTCAGCAATTTTCTGCTCAAAATTGTCTTTTTCAGAACGTACTAGCTGATTAATATAATTGGAATATTTGAGATATTTACCTGAAGGATTTCATTTGTGGCAAATACATGCCACCTCAACATAGCACAGTTATTCAAGCTACGTGTGCCAACATGCATGGAAAGTCAATCTGGGTCTTCAAGACAATGTAGATCGATGACCATTGACGTCGGCAAACTATGTCAATTTATCGACCTGCTTTGTTTCATAGCAAGGATTTCAACGTGAAGTATCGTGTCCAACCGAAAATAAAGTAAAAGATTATAAGAAAAAAATCCAATATGGTCATTTCGTTATCGACTGCACTGAAAAGGTTTAATTTGACCGAATATCTTATCACGTTACGGAGTCTGTAGCAGTGCAGTTTAAACACGTACAACCTAAGCCAAAACTCAGTTAATTCCCACTGCAACATAATGGATTCACGATAATCCTGTATATCTCTTCATATCGTCTGGGGATGCGCTCTATACTATATTCGGATTGTGCACAAGAGAGCCCATGGAAGTTGCCATTCGCGGATATTTTCTCCGAATTTTTCTCGTAATGCAATATAGAAATAATCATTTGCGATACGGATATTTATTTTTAACTAACAGTCACTCTATGGAGAGGGATAAATCCAGAAAAATTAGTATGGATAATTTGCATAACCCTTAAAATAAATATGCTCCTTTCTGCTGCATGAATTTAAGGCATGTTGCAAGATCTTTGAGAAAAGAGGGCCTTACGGATGTACATTTTATATTGGATACGGCCACGTGAAGGACGAATTTGATGGTACATTTATTGAAGTGAACTGAAATACCTTACCTGTCAAATGTTTGTTTGAATACTTCTAAATTAAATCGCTACAGATTACACAACGATGTCGATTTCTGCCAGTCAAGTATCAGTGAAATACTGTTTCATTTTCCTGCAATTCCTTCTATCTCTGGCCTGAAATGAAGGATAGGTTCATAGTCCAGGTTTAACTAGCTTTACGATTTGAGATTGTACTGCAAATGAAAGAGCAGTCCTCTCATAGTTCAATAAGTATAACAAATATTTGTTCCGTAGAAAGCTCTATAATACTGAAAGTTAACAGATTGGTATTTTCGCCATTAGTAAATGTTAACTTTCGAGATGTGATGTCCGTATCATCAGCGCGTGACTCGGGGGTGGGGGAGGGGGGAGGCTACATGGGCTTGACACGTATTTACCTAACTGCATACCGTTATTTGACCGCATAATTTCACGTGCAAGGTGAGAATGTGGTGTTTAATATGCTAATATTCTGTCATTATATCGCAAATATCAATTTCAGCATGATCAAGTCAGATATTTAGGAGAAAAGATTATGACATTGACGGTCTAGCAGGGTGTAAACAAGACTGACAGAACAATTAAATAAAGTGCGGTTCATACACACAATACAAGGGGTGAGTGAGTAGTAGGATTTAACGTCGTTTTCAACATTTTTCAGTCAAATCACTTCGGTGTCTACATGAGCCAGAACACGAGAGCGTCCACAGTTCCTAAGTATTGACCGAGATCAACGTTGCTTAACTTCGGAGACCTGACGAGAACCGGTGCCCGACGTGATACGCCGTACGTACCTACAACCATGACAACAAAGCTAACGCGTCGTCTATACCTGCTACAGCAATATCCTTCTTTTGGAACGAAATGCTCAAGGATAACAACTGAACAATGGCTTTGCAGACTACATAGTTTATTTCCCATATTACCGGCGGATAGGAAGACAACCGACATCAACGTTATTGTCGGGGTTATAAGGGTCTCAACCGGCCATCAGTTCATTTAAATTCAGAATAAGCAGGTTAGTCTACATGGTGCTAATTCAAGTAATGCACTTTCCGACAAGTGTGATAATTTTATTGATAACCGGTCTGGTGTTGACCCTGATGTCTACTTGATGACAGCCATCAGTTGAAGAGCAATAAGACCGTATGTTACACTGAGGCGACGAGAGTCAGATTCAGCTGTTAGATGATCAATATTCTTACCCACCAGTCAATACCGAAACTCCTTGACCTGGCTACTAACTTTGCAAATGCCTAGCGTAATAGGTCTCCGAAGAGCCTTTGGAGGAGTTAGGTAAACTCATGGCAGTTCTGCTTGTGAAGCAAGTAGCGTATATGTTACAATTAATGTGAATGTGGTATATAGCACGAGAGGAATCAATGATCTAATACTCCAGCTCTGGCGGCTGTTCGATCATGTTCAACGTGAACCAAATCAGGTCCAAATCATTTCAAATATCACACACTAATGGCATCATACAACAATGGCGCATGAACTATTTTGTTCCTAACAACATAATGTGAGTGCACTGTCGCATGCCAGTAGGGTCGACTGGTAAGACGTATTTTTATCATAATATCTCTACAACTGTTTGCAGTATTTGCATGCGGTAAAGTGTATTTACTCTACATTTGGAAGATTTTCTCCTGCTAAAAGCTGACCCTAGATCGGTGGGGTCTCCCTTAACCTCCCTGATTCTGAACGAAACCACCGTCTATCCATGTGAATGACCGTTTTGTGCCTATTTCCACAGCGAAGGTTGCACGAACTCGTTCATTTAAGCCGTCGACAATTTATATGGAACATCAGGAAATACGCTTTTGATAACAAGAGACCGACGGTCAAGAGTATTCTTTGCCGCCGATAATAATAATAATATTTTATTTCAGACACGGGTCTGTTCCAAAATGTTCCTGTCGTCTAGTCGGTATTCTCTTTCCAAATGAATTTCCAATTATCTTCTGGAGTATATTGCATCTCGGTCAAGCGTTGAAACTGATTGTTCATGTGAATATCATGAAAATGTTGTATCATGTGTAGTACGGCCCAGGCTAGCCCATGTTCATGCGGAATACAGTCAAAGAACGTAGCTATGTAAATCTTGCACAGTAATATAGCACTTTGCTATTGGTGTGTGATATTTAACAGAAGACGAAAATGTAATCGTCACGGTATAAATCAATTCAACAATACGTATGGAGGTGACGGTCTACATATTGATCTGTTGTTTTCTGCAAATCCAGAGCAGGTGGATACATAACCGTCACGACGTCATCAATGTCGAAATATCAAAAGCGAGGAGGCCGTCAGAAAGCATCTGGCGAACGATGAGGAACGGACTTGAGGAAATATCGTCTTTCAATAAGACTTGGGCCAAGTTATAGCCGAAAACTTGAAAAAATCAATGATGACCGCTTTGACGAGTCAAAGTGACGTCATCTTCAAAACCGGCATTTTTAGTCGATTTTCGAGTATTTCTTTGCACAAACTGCATGGTAAATTAGTAAAGAAAGTTTGATGTGCAATTAAATAGATTTTGACCAATTTTCCTCGATGAAAGGCAGAAATTTTGAAGAAAAACGACGAAAATATCACTTTTCTGATAGGCCACATCGCCGCCATCTTGAATTTACCCATGATCCTCTATTTGCGGGGTTATACAAACAGCTCCACTATGATAAAATATAATGTCGCGGAGTGTAGCTTTTCATTTAGTTGTCGTTCTGGAGAAAAGGGAAAAAGTTTGGGCCATAATACCCCAGGCCTGGTGAGATTAAACTCTACAAAACGATTCTGGTAATAAATTCTGATAAAGAATACTCGTCAGTGACACGGCTCAGACGACAGAAACACGTTGACGTCAGCAACATGCCGGAAGGACGTGACTATGGAGTGTACAGATCCCGCTTATTCGCATTTGCAATATCATGCGAAAATTTAACGATCTTAATCGATATCATCACCAATCGCAACATTTAAAGGTGGTACAAAACGATGCAGGCGTATTGACACGAAGTCCTATGACCCCACATTTCTATAAACATCACAAGTACCACAAATGATCCCAGCGATGATTTATTTGTATCCCAGCCACGCTTTTACTGTAGCTGGTCATGTGGTCATCTTGAATGACATGACCACACGGCCCCTAGCACCGGCTTGAGCGGTATTAGATACTAATATTTCTAAGAGATGATGTAATAGTCCTATCAAGTCATCTGTTGGAAAATGATGAACTATGTGACCGCTATATAATAAAAAACGGCCTGAACGAGGGAGTGTTTATTGAATGTAAGTTCGTATTCAGAACAATTACCTGTGAGGCCCGACGCCGACCAAGCGCTTCATTCTCCACCATGTTTACAAGTCGCAAAATTAATCACACTGATTTGTACAGAGGGCAAGCCTCGAAACGTCCACAAAACATAATTTGTTGCAAGACTCTATAATCACTCTATACAACACGGCAACATCATTCAACAGTTCTGAAATTTGGCAACAAATATCGCACACTGATGGCTATACTGATACCAGAAGACGATCTCGGGTATAACTTGTGTATGATTCTGCTGACCAATAGACAATATATAGTATGCATGGTGTTTACATGAACAGACACAAGCGAAGCGTTACGGAGATACATTGTACTCTGTAACCGACTTGAAATTTATTTGGATTGAAGATTACTGGTCATTGTCGTGCTTTTGACAAGATGAACATCGCGATGTATTCCTGGAATCATTGGGAGCTATTGACTGCTTCTGTCTTGCAAAAAAAATGATTATATAATTTTATTTTATACGAGTACGTTTACGGTACAGACACGGTGGAGCGACTTGAATATTGCGAGAGTGAGACGTGTGAGACAGGCAAGGGGTATCTTCGTCCCTTGACCATGTTGGATGTTTAGATCTGATTTAACACATTTAGGGGCGTCTGGGACGCTTACAGGGTAGAATATTTCGCAATAAAACCATGTCACAAAAGCTAATTAAAAATGCCAGGCAGAGTTTCTCAATGTATTGTCTCCCACATATTTTTGAAAAAAATCGCCGATGATATTTGTCAACTATACCCATCAAATTATGTGAAAGAAAAATAATTGGGACTTCTGGAGATGTGGTTGAGGGGATGAGGTATTCCTCAGGTATCGTCTGGAACGTCCTCAGACGAACCTCATCACAAATTAGACACATTGCCAGGCATTTCGTTCACAACTATTGAGGGGGGAGGGGGCATAGTGGTCCCCGATGATACCCTCCGCCGTGCCTGTGTTACTGTCTCCCGATTTTGGGCTTTATGGACGACATCTGATTTGGGGCCTAGATTCAACAATTGTGATATTCATATTTGATAGAATAATATACGCAGCCGACTTTCAGAGAGAGAGAATGAAGGTTTAACGTCGCGTTCAGCAATATTTCAGCTATATATCGACGATCAAACAAAATTCTGAGTATTCCAACAACAACAACTTAATAACCCCACCAGCAATCCCGAAGTAATCAACACAACACAGGTACATACACATGGCAGTGTGACTAACGTCACAGGACCTACGAAGTAGGATAGGCATCAGAACTGAACTCTTGGAAATCCCCCTCCATTGAAATCCTGCCTATATTAAGATGGGCATTGCCCAAGCCAGAATCAGCAGTGATTGTCATCAAAAATCAACAGAAATTTTCAACATAGGTCAGCTCAGAACTTGCTGGTAACAGTCCCCTAATGCACCTTCGTGCCAAAAATCAAGGTTCTAAGTCAACGGTTCTCCTTCTTTTGCCGACGAAAGGATTCGAATGGACTGACTCACTCATTACCGGACAATTTGCAAATGAGAGCCTACTTCATAGGAATTAAAATTTATACAACAAATCGATTTCTTTCAAATAACCTAAAACACAGTCTGGTTTTACCCGACTAAAAATATCCTCTAAAGTAGCTCCTTGAAAAACAGAATCTCTTACAATCTGAAAATCTATACAGTCGATCAGAATGTGTTCCACTGTGAGATCCTCGTGACATGGAATACACCCTGGGCTTGGTTCCGTTTTTAGTAAATGTTCGTCAGTTAATCGTGTATGACCGATTCTACATCGCCTGATCATGGCTTGATGGAAGCGTTCATGGCTGTTCAGATAAATATATCCTACAGTTTTTTTAAACTCATGAACGGTATCCCATAAAGATTGAAACAGCTTTCTCACATAAGCACAGATACGGCGGTCTGAAATCGCTATATGAGATTCCAACAGGATCAGCCTTATTATCTAGTGCTGTATTAGCCATTTCATCAGCTTCAGTATTTCCTTTGATGCCAACGTCGCTAGGCAACCAACAAAACACAACGTAAATCTGTTGATGAAATCTACGGTCATATAATTGTAGAATGTTCAAGATGGTGGGATGAGTTGGAAGTTCCACTCTTAATGACCTGAAGGCATGACAGTGAACCTGAGAATATGAGATATTTTCCTCATATAGTAGAGCCAATGCCTACTAAAGCTGACAACAGAGCTACTGGCTTCGGCAGTGAAAATCGAACTTTTACCTGGAAATCGACAGGTTTTAGTTTTGGAACTAAAGATAGTAGCACATGCTACTATCTCACCTTACTAGCACATGCTACTATCTCACCATCTTTAGAACCATCTGTGTAAATAGCTTGATGCGATCTGTATTTTTCTCTCAATAGACCAAATTCTTGTGTATACACGAGATGGCTCGTGTCCGCCTTTTTATATTTCGTCATTGTAATATCTACCTCTGGTCTGCCTAACTGCTATGGTGAAACTGGTAAGAGCTTGTTATGTAGGAATTCCAAGATTCGGAAAAATGCAAGGTTTCTTTAAATACAAATCCACGTATTCATGGCTAAAAACACAGTTATATGCAGGATTTGAGCGCTAAGATCGTAATTTTCGCAGTTCTAGTTTAATTCTTTGAAGGAGATTTATCTGCCTCGACATCTAAGTTTTTCTTTAGGTGATGTTCTGAAAGCTTCAAGACAGTCTTACAGGCTGATCTGTATCTGTTCTCTTATGAATATGACTATATGCAGGCGCTTTCAAAAACCGATCCATTCAAAGCCCGTTCCTTCTCATTCACCAAACGCTATATAGACGATCTTCTCGCTGTGGATAACCGCTATATAAATGAGGCAGTGAAGGATATATATCCACCTTCACTGGATTTGAAGGAAACTACAGATAGCCCTACAGGCACATCATATTTAGATCTATATCTCTATAAAAATGAAGCGGGCATTCTCTCTCGTCGACTTTATGACAAAAGAGATGATTACAATTTCGACATCGTAAACTATCCCTTTCTGGACAGTAATATTCCAGTGGGACCTGCATATGGTGTATACATATCTCGCTTAGTAGCATTTGCTAGATCCTGTGTTAAATGTGACGATTTTAATCAACGTCACAAAACACTGGTGCAGAAACTTAAAAAACAGGGCTATTCCACCAAGCGCCTACTCTCAAAGTTTCTCAAATTTGGCGATACATATCGCATGCTGATAGCAAAATACGAACTTAGCGTGCAAGATCTATGGCGCTACGTTTCGTAACTTGTGTCTAATTCCGCTTAACCCGGGGCTAGGGGCCGTATGAACCCATGTACTTCAAGATCCTCATGGTACTCATATGAACAGTCACAATCAAAGCGTGACTGAGATACATCATTCTTTAGATGACGACTTTACAACGAATATTATGGATTAAGAATACTGATCAGCGATACGGATTTGATATTTTTGGAACATCATGATGTCTTGCCGGCATCATTGAAAACTGTTGACCGCTTCTCTCTTGCAGGAAACAAGCCTATGTTTATGTATACTATGATTGTCTTTTTGAATTTGGTGCTAATACTGTTATATGGAAAATGGAATAGGTCTTTGGATTATGGACGCGGATATTCTCTAATGGACGACGGCTGGATTATGAATGACGAACTAGACGCTTGTAATTAGTCCTTCAGGAGAATAGGATCTAGCTTTGCCAAGTTTGACTCGCTTGCACCGTTGTAAACAATAGAGCCATAATCAAGCTTATAACGAACAATTGATCGATATTAATGGAGAAGCGCCAGCTGATCTCCTCCCCACTTATATCTAGCAACTACCTTCAACAAATCAAGAGTTTTCGTGCACTAAGCTTTCAAGCACTTTATATGCAATAAGAACGTTAATCGGTGATAAAACAATATTCCTAAGAATTTAACTTCTTTTGCTACTCTGATTTCAGTTCCATCTATGTAAGTACTGGATCTTTGTTGGAAGTACTTTCTACAAAGGTGTATACAAATTGTCTTAGCTCTGGAGAACTTGACACCATTTCTGAATTCTATTTAGACAAAGTTGTAATGTTCTCTCAATATTATGTATACTTTTTCCACTACCCGCTATGTTGAAATCATCTACAAATAGTGAACCATCAATTTATTCAAAACTGCAGCTAAGCTGTTGATCTTGATACCAAACAGAGTAGTAGACAAAATACTACCTTGTGGGACACCTTGATCTTGATAGAAATGATCAGACATGGTTGTATCCAACCGAACTTGAAATTGTCTATCATTCAGAAAGTTGGATATAAAAATGGGTGAACGGTCTTTAAATACCATAGTATGAAGGTCTTTTAAAATCTCGTATTTCCATGTTGTGTCATAGGCTTTTTCAAAATAATCATTTTTTGCAAAAGCATTCTTGACATAGGAATTTAATCTAACTAAATGGTCAATGGTACTTATATTTTTACGGAAACCAACTTGAATATCAGTAAGTTTCTTTTCAATACCAAACAAGGCGATCATTTATCATGCGTTCCGTTGTTTTACAAACACAGCTAGTATTCAAATTGGTCGATAATTACCGGGGTCTGTATGGTTTCAGCCAGGTTATGGGACTGGTATAACAATGGCATTATGCCATGGCAATGGAAAGTCTTCTGTCATCCAAAGTCTGTTAAATATGAGTAACAGAGTTTCCAGAGAAGATTCCAGTAGATGTTTTGAAAGACGATAATGAATATTGTCAGGGCCTGCAGCAGAATCGTTAGCTTTTACGAGAGAAGCACGAGGCTGGTTCATTGAAAACAAAGCATTATGGCCTTCACGGTTATTGGAGGAATATTTTATTTCCTTCTTCTCTTTTTTGGAAATTTTGAAATTTAGATACCTAATTTTCTGACGAAAAGTTCTTCGCAATTGTTTCGCCTAGCTTGTTTTCAATTACTACTCTGTCAGTTATCACCCGCTTTGCATCATTGAGATAAAATTGTTTTGTTGGGCTTAGATTGTAGAGAGCCACTTTTTAATACTATATTATTAGTCATTAAATGGTATATATATATATCAGTCCAAGCGTAAAACTGTGAAACCCAGTATTCAAGGTGTTAAGAAACATGTCGAATACCTATACGATACAGAAAAAGCTATGTATTATAATAATTGCCAGTACGCAAAATTCCATATACGTTGGAAATATTTTGATAAATTGTTAAAAAATAGTTCATATTATTTGGAGGTTGTGTTTTTCAGAAAAGAAAATGGTATAAAGAAGTAAAATGGGGTATATTATTCAAAAAATGTTTATGTGGTACATTGTCTTTGATATATGTTTTTTTTCTTTATGTTAAATGTTTGTAAATATCGTTCTAAATAATTTTTTGTGATGTAGTTGTATATATGATTTGTCGTGTTGTACTTCTATCCCAGTGCTCGTCAATAAATTATTATTTATTAAAAAAAAAGAGATGATGAATACTGGACTTTGAGCTTTTACCATTAATTCTGTGAATCGTGCTTCAAACTATTCTTATAGGAGTATGCGTATTGATCTTAGGAACATAATTTTTCCAAGAATCACGTTTGTTCTGTTTCATGGTTCTACAAGCTTTAGCTCTAATAACTCTGAAATCTTTCAAATTTTCAGAATTGGGTTGTCGGCGGACGTTCAGCTTTCTTCCTATATTCCCTGGCTTCTCTACAGTCAACGTTAAATCAATTTTTTTTTAAATATGTGCAACTCCTGATGATGTGGGCATGGTTTGATTAGCAATTGCAATCAGCATATCTGAGAATAACTCTATAGTATAAGGAACATCAGATAAAGACTCCGTTTGCAGCTTTTGTAAACAACGCTTTTCAATAAAGCTTTGTTTTCGTAAACAAAGTTTTTTGTAAACAAAGCTCCCCTAGGCCCGCCCTCTGGACATGTCACTTGACACATATATGTAGGTTTATTGCGTTGGTGGAGAAGAGAGAGAGAGAGAGAGAATTAAGGTTTAATGTCGCGTTCAGCAATATTTCAGCTATATAGCGACGATCAAAATTCTAAGTACTCAAGTCACTAACTTAGTAATCCAACGCATTAAAACATACACACATTAAAACTTGTTACACATTGTAACAGCCCGATTTCTCTCAAATAACCCAAGAAGCAATCCTCCCTCACCCGACTAAAAAAATCTTCCAAAGCAGTCGCTCGATTAATAGCATCTCTTACAATCTTAAAATCTATGCATTCGATAAGAATATGTTTCACCGTGAGATCTTTATGGCATGGAACACACCTTGGGACTGGCTCTTTTTACCTGCGGCACGCAGGTCTACGGGAGGCTCGCGTTGTTGTTGTTGTTCTTGTTGTTCTTCTTCTTGTGACTTTTTGAAATGCGCATGCGCTAAGAGAGTGTGATCTCTGCCACACTTTTCTTTTCAACCTCCGATCTCACATGACAACACTGTCTTCAAGCGCGTTTGAATTCATTTGCAACTATATTCGGTGGAATGAATTATTGCTTCGTTAATTTCCGAATTGGATTTATTATACATGAGAATAGTGTGAATAACGTCAAAGGACCTACGAAGTAGGGTAGGCATTGGGACTCCGACACGCACTGAACTCTTGGACCCCCAGTTGAAATCCTGCCAATATTAAGATGGGCACGGCCCAAGTTAGATTCACCAGTGATTTTAATCAAAAATCACCAGAAATTTTCATCAAAAGTAAGTCAGCTCGAAATATGCTGGTAACAGTCCCCTAATGCACCTTCATGCCAAAAATCAAGGTTCTAATATCAACGGTAACACTCAGATATAACATATCTCTCAGATATAACATATATATAAATATTAATATTCATGTCACTGTTCCATTGTTTCTCTTGTATTCCTCTTAAAATTTTGTACTCTGCTTTTGACTGGTGTTTGTACAATAAAACTTGAATCTTGAATGCTTATTTTGCCGACGAAAGGATTCAGATGGACTCACTCATTACCGGACAATTTCAAATGGTAGCCCACTTCGAAGGGACAGAAATGACTATGTAGTATTTAATGAGTTAGACACCCCTGTGCGCGAACAATACCTCGCAGTCGTGCAGTTATATTGTGCACTTTCGGTTACAAGCATGACATTTGGCAAATAGCTATTTTGAATGAGTCTCTTTCGGAACACAGCTTATCTATCCTCATTCTCGCAAGCCAGGGCCTTGATTCGCTGGTATTGATGTTCCCGTCCTCTTCCGCACTCAGAATCCCTTTAGAATAGCATTAATCACTTCCGTAAATTCAATACTTATGTGTATCAGCAGACAATGCGCAGAAACATATTGCATTTGACATCATTCTCTCAAGTCGGAGCCCATTTCTGCTAGAATTTACTGGTTCTATACAAAATTTACGTTACTTTGTCAATCAGTTTTACGTATGGAATTACGTCATATATAGCAGATACTGGCCATAAAAACGATCTAGTTGACCTCGTGGCCAAAAGCTAGGGCCTTTGTTTTCCAGGAGGGGTTTTTGGGTTTGATTTTGATACTTAGATACCTTTCGCATTGACTTTAACTTGGCAGTCATTTTCGCGAATGCAACAATTTGATGTATCAAACGATAATAACGAGAATTCGACATCATTCTCTTACACACAGACCTTGTTTAGTGAACTACCTCCGAAATTTCGCACTTAAATCACCCTCTGAATGACTTAGTGACAAACATATTCGCGAATTGAGTATAGCGATATATCCATAGATACTGACTAGAAATGTTTCTTATTTGCAGAATTTGATTAAAAAATAATAATAATAAAATTAGCAAACTTCGAAAAGGCTTGGCCGAACATGCCAGATGAGATGATATTTCCTAAGAATGAAATAGTTAATCATTTATATAGAAGGAGCAAACCATGTTTTGATATTGACTTGCTGTGTGGGAAAGAGTGGCAAGGTATTAAGTTTACAGATGATAACAAACGTAAATGCAGAAACTTAATTAATTATTCTAATCGAATATCAAGACTGTAACAGGCCTCAATTTGAATAGTGAAAAAGTGTCAGTATGCCTCTTGGACAGTTCGATAAAGTTTTAAACCCCATTCCATAGTTTCACAGATGAAAGTGATAGACCTGATACTAAATTCATTGAAAAATAACTTTGAAGGAAATATAAATTTTCCATTTTGATCGGCAAAGTAAGCGAGAAGGGAGACTGAAGAGAGCAGATTTTCGCGCTATGACTAAATCCTCGAAATTTGTGTGGATTTCCAAATATTTGAAAGCCTTTTTGATTTGTCAAAAGCAACGACTGAACCGAATGTTTTGAAATTTGGCATACACGATACTTGTACCAAGGCATTGCCAAAGCGATCATTGTGAGTTCGTCTGTCAATTCAGTATAGACGGCACGAACCAGTCAAAATCGTCGGATTTTGAAGGGAGAAAGTGAATATATATATATGGTATCAGACCTATTACGCAATTCCTACAATTGTGGGTTACAATTTGAAAATTACTTCCCTTGGCATGATAACACTGGCAGATGGCGCTTTTTTTCTACAATTACCACTACCTCCGCTGATATGTTTCTCACTGTATTATTGCCACTGCCGCAGGTTTTGACTACAATGTAGTCATTTCTCACTTGTTATCGTAAATGTTCATGAGTTAATCGTGTATGGCCGATTCTACATCGCCTGATCATGGCCTGATCGAAACGTTCAGCTGTTCAGATGAGTATAGCCTACAGTTTTTTTGAACTCATGAAGTTTGTTATTATTCACAGCATCCCATAAAGATTGAAACAGCCGTCTCACATAAGTACAGATAGAGGACCTGAAATCGCTATATGGGATTCCAACGGGATCAATCTCATCATCTAGGGCTGCCTTAGCCATCCTATCAGCCTCAGTATTACCTTTGATGCCAACGTGACTAGGCAACCAACAGAACACAATATCAATCTGTTGATCAAATCTACAGTCATGTAGTTGTAGAATACTCAAGATAGTGGGATGAGTCGAAGTTCCACTTTTAATCGTTTGGAGGCATGACAGTGAATCTGAGAATATGACATATTTGTTCCTTTTAGTGGAACCAATACCTTCTAAAGCCAACAATATAGCTTTTGCTTCTGCAGTGAACATCGAACTTTTACCTGGTAGTCGACAGGTTTTAGTTTTGGACAATATAAGCCGTACGACGTCGGGCATTACAGGTTAGTTTCTCTGGGTATTCTTGCATTTACCAAGTTACCCCATGACGTCCACGATGCTCATCCATTAACATCAGATTAGTTGTTTGAGCTGATCTGTCATCACAGCTCTCGAGCTAGTGTATCTAATTCCGCTTAAGCCGGTGCTAGGGGCCATGTGGATTCTTCATAGTCTCCACATTAACAGCTGCAATAAAAGCGCGGCTGAGATACTAAGGCTACGTCCGAGAATCCACCGTACTCTCGGGTCGGAATGTTAGGTGCCGACGAATGCTTTCCTGTAGTCATATGGTTGCTTTTTAGTCGCCAGACGTCGTCAATTCTTCCCACCTCTTGCATATCGCTCCAATTTCAAAATCTAGCCAATTTGCTTTGTTAAAATTATACCTAGTTAAAGGCTTTTGAAACAGTGTGAAAGTGACCACTTCCTCAAAGATCATCATGAACAGACCAAGTAAATTCTTCGAATATAGAAAGGTCGCAAAGTGATATATTTAATGTTGAGTAGGTTCCAGGAGATGAGGACAAATGTGTATAACAACCATCATTAAAAATACACAAAGAATTATTTGATATAAAATCTTCAAGAAAATGACAACGGTTAAAATCACACATCAAAGATTTAGGGAGCTGATCGTAAAGATTCCGAAGTTCACTAAGACGAAGACCCTCAGAAGAAGGTATGTACACCGTGCATTATGTGAGTACAGAATTCAAAGTAACACGAACTGCTACAGCTTATAAATCTTTAAATCAACATGACTATGTAACACGCCCATTTTAACAATTATAGAAGCGCCGCCTATAGCCTTTTCACGCGCTTCCAAAGTATAAGAATGATAAAGTGTATACTGCCGTAATTCAAATTTATTTTAATATGCTTCTTTCATCATATGATGAAAAGTTTCATCCAAACAGAGAGCTGAAGGTTCATAATCCCGAGTTAACAACTGGAGCTCATGTTAATTTGGCCAAACTCCTCTGCAGATCCATTGAAGACTTAGCCATTTTAGTCTATATGAAGAAATAACACTCAAGACCACACAGACTAAGAGATAGAGTGTCAACTTAACCATTATGGTCGTTTAATTAAAGGTCTTCTCCTCTGGCTTTTCTGATCCATTTTCTGTTCTTCTCGCAACTGCTTTATAGCTGTCTTTATTGCCATAAATTTATTGTCCTCTCTTCAGCTTACATTTTTCCTTCGGCCTCTGGATTAAGGAAGGGTCGCTCATTATCACAAGGTTTATCTATGTGTTTAGCAATCGCGTTAATGTATGAGGTGGAGTTCGTAGGTGTATCTGTGTTGAGAATGGAGTTATCAACTTGTTTTTCATCTTGAGTAGCTCGTTGCTAGCTTCATCACTAGTAAACGCCGCGATCACATCATAGGTGTATCTGTTTCGGAAATAGAACTAATATATTCATCTTCACCTCTTTTTCATCTACTAAGCTACTAAGGATACCTCATTTCTAGCATACTCCGGCTTCCTCCACCAACCAAACTGACTGTCACCATATGAGTGAAACAAACTTGAGTGTGACATTAAGCCAAATTCCCTCCCTCCCTCCTCATTTCTAGCATCAATTTTGGTGAACTCACTAATAATAACATCAGCATCTGGGGTGAAATTCTAGTTACCACCGCAATGCACAGTTGTATGTTCACTACGACTGTCGTTTACATCTAGTATAGTAGTATCTTTGCTGAGCACTGTCGTTCTCTACTTTGGACAGAGAATCACGGATTTGAACATTTTTGGGGTCTACAATCTTTACAGGCTCGTTGTCTTTATACTCCTGATAATGTAGCAAATTTTCCGGACTTTCATCTATTTTATTCTTCTTGGTAGGTGAACCAGGAATATCCTCGTCAGAGAGAGCTGAAAATCTGTTTGCACTCTTAGATGTAATTCCCGTTTGCTCTATGGTCTTTTTCTTCTTCCTTTGACTAAGCCTAGAATCCCCCTTGGAGGTCTTGCCATCTGGACTTACAATTGACCAAATGCTACACCAACGCTAGCAGGCTGTTCGACTGACTGCGCGTTCATTCTGACAGAGTTCTTCACAACGGTAGACTTCTCCGTAACGGGAGACCTCTTCTTTGTATTATATTGAATGCCTGTTTTACATTGTGGAGCAGCCTGATTATTTCTGTCGGTCGGACCTTCTGTTTCTTCAGGTTTTATAGGTGTCTGTCTAGGTGTCTTACATTCCCGTTGTATGTGTCCTGCCTGACCACACCTCAGGCATCTGACCATATATGGACAATCCCAATACATGTGAAGTTCTTCTCCGAAGATGTAACAGGTCTTAACCTTAACTTTATACCAAAAAGGAAGCCTAAATCTCCAATTTTCCCCACCTCCTGCATATCGCTCCAATTTGCTACCTGTTTTTGGTAGGATTCTGCTGGTGGACTGTTATTCCCCCGAGACCCGCCCTCTGTACATGTCACTTGACAAATATATATAGGTTTAACCCGGGGCTAGGGGTCGTATGAACCCATGTACTTCTAGATCCTCATGGTGCTCATATGAACAGTCACAATCAAAGCGTGATTGAGATACACCATTCTCTAGATAACGACTTTAGAACGATTATTATGGATTAAGAATACTGATCAGCGATACGGATTTTATATTTTTGGAACATCATGATGTCTTGTCGGCATCATTGAAAACTGTTGACCGCTTCCCTCTTGCAGGAAACTAGCCTATGTTTATGTATACTATGATTGTCTTTTTTGAATTTGGTGCTAATACTGTTATATGGATATGGAATAGGTCTTTGGATTATGGACGTGGATATTCTTTAATGGACGACGGCTGAATTATGAATGACGGACTAGACGCTTGTATTGTTTTGGTGGAAAATTTAAGCCGTACGACGTCGGGCATTGCAGGTTAGTTTCTTTGGGTATTATTGCATCTACCAGGATTACCCCATGTTGAGACGTTTACTCTATCACACGTCCACGATGACCATCCAATAACGGCCCTGATCCGACAGACTCTTTGAAGCACGCTAAATATCAATCGGCTTAGCAGCCTTTAGTCCTAAAAGTTTTAGGCTCAGTGGTCTCTCACACCGTTTGTTTGCCATAGCACTAGAGAAGTAAAACAATCCCAAATATTATAGACACCCACCTAGGGAGCCTCACAACAAAACTCCCACCTAGGGAGCCTCACAACAAAACTCCCACCTAGGGAGCCTCACAACAAAACTCCCACCTAGGGAGCCTCACAACAAAACTCCCACCTAGGGAGCCTCACAACAAAACTCCCACCGGGAGCCCCAGAAAAAAATAATTCGAAAAAAAAAGTTGTAAACATATGTTCCCACTTCCCTTATATGTGTTGTAATTTTTACCTGTATATCGCGAGATTCTGCTGGTGGACATTGCGTCCCCGAGGCCCGCCCCCTGCACAAACCTTTGGTTGATGCTGGGTCGACAACGGGCCTTACAGACTAGTCTTTTGAGTTAAATGCCGTCATTTTCATCTGACGACGATACAACTCACCAATCCCTAGTGTACGACTTGTCACAGCGACACAGCTCACCAATTACCAATATACGAAATGTCAGAGCATTTCCATCCTAGCTGTCGAGATTTGTATCTAATATCGAGTTAGGTGCAGGATTGGCTTTTTTTTACATACTTTTCAAATTTCCTATGCTTTAACATGGTGCTAAATATCATACTTGACAATATTGTGCAGATAGTTTTGCTAAACCCCGTAGTAGGCAGAAAGGTGAGTTAATTTAATAGCATCTATATTCAATATTTAGCACTTTTATAATCTAGTCTAATTAGAATATATTCGCAATAAAATATCTGTAACACCGTGTCGGAGAATATATTCAATATTTAGCACCTTTATAATATTATCTAATTAGAATAGATTCGCATTTAAATATGTAGCTGTCGTCTGCGAACAGACAATATATTGAATATTTAGCACTTTGATAATATAATCTAATTAGAAGAGATTCGCAGTTAAATATCTAGCTGGCGTCTGAGAAAGACAATATATTCAATATTTAGCACCTTTATAATATCATCTAATTAGAAAAGATTCGCACTTACATATGTAACTGACGTCTGGGAAAAGACAATATATTCAATATTTAGCACTTTTATAATCTATACTAAATAGAAGAGATTCGCAGTTAAATTTCCACAAGAACCTTTTCGGAGAAAAGACAATATATTCAATATTTAGCACTTCTATAATCTACTCTAATTAGAAGAGATTCGCAATAAAATATCTGTAACACCGTGTCAGAGAAAGGACAATATATTCAATATTTAGCACCTTTATAATATCATCTAATTAGAATATATTCGCATTTAAATATGTAGGTGACGTTTGGGAACAGACAATATATTGAATATTTAGCACTTTGATAATATCATCTAATCAGAAGAGATTCGCAGATAAATATCTATCTGGCGTCTGGGAAAAGACAATATATTCAATATTTAGCACCTTTATAATATCATATAATTAGAACAGATTCGCACTCAAATATGTAGCTGGCATCTGGGAAAAGACAATATATTCAATATTTAGCGCTTTTATAATCTATACTAAATAGAAGAGATTCGCAATTAAATATCCACAAGACCCTTTTCGGAGAAAAGACAATATATTTAATATTTAGCACTTTTATAATATACTCTAATTAGAAGAGATTCGCATTAAAATATCTGTACTGCCGTGTCGCAGAAAGGACAATATATTCACCTTTATAATATCATCTAATTAGAATATATTCGCATTTAAATATGTAGGTGACGTTTGAGAACAGACAATATATTGAATATTTAGCACTTTGATAATATCATCTAATTAGAAGAGATTCGCAGTTAAATATGTATCTGGGGTTTGAAGAAAGACAATATATTCAATATTTAGCATCTTTATAATATCATATAATTACAAAGATTCGCACTTAAATATGTAGCTGGCGTCTGCGAAGAGATATTATATTCAATATTTAGCACTTTTATAATCTATACTAAATAGAAGAGATTCACACTTAAATATCCACAAGAGCCTTTTCGGTGAGAAGACAATATATTCAATATGTAGCACTTTTATAATCTAGTCTAATTAGATGATATTCGCGTTAAAATATCTGTAACACCGTGTCGGAGAAAGGACAATATATTCAATATTTAGCACCCTTATAATATTATCTAATTAGAATAGATTCGCACTTAAATATGTAGCTGGCGTCTGAGAACAGACAATATATTGAACATATAGTACTTTGATAATATCATCTAATTATAAGAGATTCGCAGTTAAATATCTAGCTGGCGTCCGAGAGAGACAATATATTCAATATTTAGCACATTTATAATATCATCTAATTAGAAAAGTTTCGCACTTAAATATGTAGCTGGCGTCTGGGAAAAGACAATATATTCAATATTTAGCACATTTATAATATATGCCAAATAGAACAGATTCGCAGTTAAATATCCACAAGAGTCTTTTCGGAGAGAAGACAATATATTCAATATTTAGCACCTTTATAATATTATCTAATTAGAACATAATTTGATTGTTGCAATCAAGGACCAAAGGAAGATGTTGTTTTTGGCGTTTTGTTTCTTTCGAAATTACATTGATGGGGACCGTTTGTCTCCGAAACACCTTCGGTCATCGTTGAATGATTGGTTTGTTGTGCCAGTAAGTCTGAATACATGTCAGCTGTCTGCATCAGTGAGGTTGCCTTTATATTGTCCGTTCTGTAGGCACCAATCAAGCTTTACCTGGGACTGTCTTAAACAGCCTATATACCAGCGCATGCGCGTTGTTTAACCAGGAAGAACGATAGAATAATCTGTTATTGTCTGAGTAGACTTGCACAGACCACAAATGAAAATGTACTTGCGGCTGTCTTAAAAATCTTTATATACCAGGGCATGCGCGTTATTTAACCAGGAAGAACGATATAATAATCCCTGTTATTGTCAGAGGAGTTGCACAAACCAGCAAACAATGTGTATTTGGGACTGCCTTAACCCTCTCTGTACCGTATCGGTACAATTGTACCGATAGAAATATAATTCCGTAATTGCCTGTCATTGGCATACAGAAATTAAGTATTTCTATGCAAACATTCTAATCATATTATACCTTGTTCGAAACCTTGGAGTATCGTCTCTGACACTACGTAGGTAATGATAAGTATATCTTCGCTTCACTCATATTCATGACAGTGTTGATACCAGCTTGGAACTGTTAAAAATGCCGGTACAGAGGGAAATTTGTTCAGCAGGTTTCCGCGGATGGTACGCGTAATGGGCTGGTTTCTCGCTATGAAGGAACTTAGTCTAGCAGTCAGATGCTGTTATAATACAGAGCGTCATTTATAAATCAAGGAAATTAATTTCTAAAAAAGATAGAAACAAGAGGCACTAAAGATTAGAAGAAGGAAGAATAGTTCAGACGGTGTGTTGTGTTACAATTTATTCATATTGCATAACGGTCACTTATTATCATTTACTATTAATTTCTGTAAACGAATATATGGAAAAAGTGTCTGCTAAATTAACAATTAATTAACAATTAAATTTCATTAATTGTGGCCATCTTGGATTTATTTTCAATGAAAAACTTGTACGAAAGGTGCATCGGACGTTTGCGCCATCTTGGATTTCATGATGGCGGCCATTTTGGATTTCAAGATGGCTACGGTTTTGGTGACGTCACTTCCGGTTAGGTCGCCATTGTTTTAAAAAGTCTGACATTCTACGCGCAACATCCGCGGGAACCTACTGACCAAGTTTCGTGACTCTAGGTCACAGGGGTCGAGGTCAAATTGTTGAGGAGCCAAATAATCGGGTCACCGTTTTAAGAGATTGGAGAAAGTGGTCTATAGTGACCCCCTATACTACTACATTGACCCCTAATTATTTTTCTTACCCCTTGATCTAGGAAGCTGATAATTGCCAAACTATACCCTTTGACCAAGCTCTGCCAGAAAATGTGAAAAAAATCCAAGATGGCCGCTTTGGTGACGTCACTGTGAGGCCATTTTTAAAAACGGCATTTTTGGTAGATTTTTCGATCAGATTTTCCGAATTTCTTATTTATTCCATTTTCCGCAAAAAGTGCATGATCAATTAGTACATATGAAGGTGATGTGAAATAAAATAGTTTTTTGCTCAGTCACTTCAGACATTATGTGCCCCGGCAGTAGTTGATTATGAAAAGTCACATCTGTACATGTAAACTATAATTTCTAAATATTCAGTTGTAGAAAGTACTGTTAAATGATAATAATTACCCTTTAAGCAATAAAGGATAATGGGCAATGAGAGATTGGGGTAGCTGGACTCTCATCAGAATGTAAATGTATGGAGACGTATGTACGCGTATGTTCAGCGAGATGCTGGACGGGAAACAGGCTGACCAGCCCAATGCAGATCAGGAATTCCAAGTTCATCACGTGACCCTCGCAAGTAGTATAGGACGGCACTATACCGGTTTTTCTCTCATCTCTTAACATGGTGACCTGTTATTGTGGCTCCACAACAATTTGACCTCGATCCCTGTAACCTAGAGTCACGAAACTTGGTCAGTAGGTTCCCGCGGATGGTACGCGTAGAATGTCAGACATTTAAAACCATGGCGCCCAAACCGGAAGTGACGTCATCAAAACCGTAAATAGCCGATATCTCAAGAACTGAATGAGTTAAAGTCATGGGGTTTACGCTAATGGATACTTTGCAACAAAGGGCGTTCATCGGAATATAACGATGACGTCATCAAACCGGAAGTAGGCTTATATATCGGGAATGGTTAGAGTTATGGGCCTTTTGGAAAACATTAGCGATTACAAAATATCCAAGATGGCCGCCAGTTAGACATATTGAAATTCAAGATTGTGCAAACGTCGGATGTATCTTTAGTACTAATTTTGTCATTAAAAGAAATCCAAGATGGCCGCAATGAATGACCCCCGTTGTAGTGATATTGTATGGCACCATAGAACACTTTCTCCAATCTCTTGACATGGTGACCTGTTATTCTGGCTTCTCAGCAATTTGACCTTGACCCCGTTGACCTAGGATCACGACATTTGTTCAGCAAGTTTCCGCGGATGGTACGCGTAATGGGCTGGTTTCTCGCTATGAAGGAACTTAGTCTAGCAGTCAGATGCTGTTATAATACAGCGCGTCATTTATAAATCAAGGAAATTAATTACTAGAAAAGATAGAAACAAGAGGCACTAAAGATTAGAAGAAGGAAGAATAGTTCAGACGGTGTGTTGTGTTACAATTTATTCATATTGCATAACGGTCAATTATTATCATTTACTATTAATTTCTATAAACGAATATATGGAAAAAGTGTCTGCTAAATTAACAATTAATTAACAATTAAATTTAATTAATTGTGGCCATCTTGGATTTATTTTCAATGAAAAACTTGTACGAAAGGTGCATCGGACGTTTGCGCCATCTTGGATTTCATGATGGCGGCCATTTTGGATTTCAAGATGGCTACGGTTTTGGTGACGTCACTTCCGGTTAGGTCGCCATTGTTTTAAAAAGTTTGACATTCTACGCGCAATATCCGCGGGAACCAACTGACCAAGTTTCGTGACTCTAGGTCACAGGGGTCGAGGTCAAATTGTTGAGGAGCCAAATAATCGGGTCACCGTGTTAAGAGATTGGAGAAAGTGGTCTATAGTGACCCCCTATACTACTACATTGACCCCTAATTATTGTTCTTACCCCTTGATCTAGGGAGTTGATAATTATCAAACTATATCTCTTGAACAAGCTGTGCCAGAAAATGTGAAAAAAATCCAAGATGGCCGTTTTGGTGACGTCACTGTGAGGCCATTTTCTTATTTATTCCATTTTCCGCAAAAAGTGCATGATAAATTAGTACATATGAAGGTGATGTGAAATAAAATAGTTTTTTGCTCAGTCACTTCAGACATTATGTGCCCCGGCAGTAGTTGATTAGGAAAAGTCACATCTGTACATGTAAACTACGTAGTACCCATTTTTCTGCGCAATTTTCTCTGAAATTAAATTTTGAATTTTGAATTTTACGATTTGAGTTCGATGTTTGTTTATCATAAATATCGATTGCCGTTGAATGCGCGCGATGAAAAATTAATTATATTTTGGATGTCAATTTTATTGCAAAAAGCATCTACAAATGTTCTTTTCGTTTCGAAATGGAATTTTCTTTCTTTTGGAAAGGATTATTTTTGTCTCTATAGTCGGACATGTCTTTCTCCGGTGAAATGTTTATGGAAAGTTTTATAACTGTTTTACATTGAGGGGGGTAGGGGTTTGGCGGAATATTTCGCTTGTTAATGCGTGGCGATGTTTACCATAAACGATCCCTCCATCGATACATTCAGATAGCATAACCACCCTTAATAACAGCGCGTTGCAGTGACTAAACTCGTGCGCATCAGTTACCGATCAAGTATACTTGGAGAATAAAGTCTGCCTCAGGCTATACGATAGCATGACATGTAAAACACGCGGCCACTGCCGTTTTTTTGGAAATGACGTCACAGTGACGTCACCAAAGCGGCCATCTTGGATTTATTTTCACATTTTCTCGTAGAGCTTGACCCAAGGGTATAGTGTGGTAAGTTTCAGCTCCCTAGATCAAGGGGTAAGAAAAATAATTAGGGGGCAATGTAGTAGTATAAGGGGTCACTATAGACCACTTTCTCCAATCTCTTAACACGGTGACCCGATTATTTGGCTCCTCAACAATTTGACCTCGACCCCTGTGACCTAGAGTCACGAAACTTGGTCAGTAGGTTCCCGCGGATGTTGCGCGTAGAATGTCAGACTTTTTAAAACAATGGCGACCTAACCGGAAGTGACGTCACCAAAACCGTAGCCATCTTGAAATCCAAAATGGCCGCCATTATGAAATCCAAGATGGCGCAAACGTCCGATGCACCTTTCGTACAAGTTTTTCATTGAAAATAAATCCAAGATGGCCACAATTAATTAAATTTAATTGTTAATTAATTGTTAATTTAGCAGACACTTTTCCCATATATTCGTTTATAGAAATTAATAGTAAATGATAATAATTGACCGTTATGCAATATGAATAAATTGTAACACAACACACCGTCTGAACTATTCTTCCTTCTTCTAATCTTTAGTGCCTCTTGTTTCTATCTTTTTTAGAAATTAATTTCCTTGATTTATAAATGACGCGCTGTATTATAACAGCATCTGACTGCTAGACTTCATAGCGAGAAACCAGCCCATTACGGGTACCATCCGCGGAAACCTGCTGAACAAATTTCGTGATCCTATGTCAACGGGGTCATGGTCAAATTGCTGAAAAGCCAGAATAACAGGTCACCATGTCAAGAGATTGGAGAAAGTGTTCTATGGTGCCATACAATATCACTACAACGGGGGTCATTCATTGCGGCCATCTTGGATTTCTTTTAATGACAAAATTAGTACTAAAGATACATCCGACGTTTGCTCAATCTTGAATTTCAATATGTCTAACTGGCGGCCATCTTGGATATTTTGTAATCGCTAATGTTTTCCAAAAGGCCCATAACTCTAACCATTCCCGATATATAAGCCTACTTCCGGTTTGATGACGTCATCGTTATATTCCGATGAATGCCCTTTGTTGCAAAGTATCCATTAGCGTAAACCCCATGACTTTAACTCATTCAGTTCTTGAGATATCGGCTATTTACGGTTTTGATGACGTCACTTCCGGTTTGGGCGCCATGGTTTTAAATGTCTGACATTCTACGCGTATCATCCGCGGGAACGTACTGACCAAGTTTCGTGACTCTAGGTTACAGGGATCGAGGTCAAATTGTTGTGGAGCCACAATAACAGGTCACCATGTTAAGAGATGAGACAAAAACCGGTATAGTGCCGTCCTATGCTACTTGCGAGGGTCACGTGATGAACTTGGAATTCCTGATCTGTATTGGGCTGGTCAGCCTGTTTCCCGGCCAGCATCTCGCTGAACATACGTGTACATACGTCTCCATACATTTACATTCTGATGAGAGTCCAGCTACCCCAATCTCTCATTGCCCATTATCCTTTATTGCTTAAAGGGTAATTATTATCATTTAACAGTACTTTCTAGAACTGAATATTTAGAAATTATAGTTTACATGTACAGATGTGACTTTTCATAATCAACTACTGCCGGGGCACATAATGTCTGAAGTGACTGAGCAAAAAACTATTTTATTTCACATCACCTTCATATGTACTAATTTATCATGCACTTTTTGCGGAAAATGGAATAAATAAGAAATTCGGAAAATTTGATCGAAAAACCAAAAATGCCGTTTTTAAAAATGGCCTCACAGTGACGTCACCAAAGCGGCCATCTTGGATTTTTTTCACATTTTCTGGCTGAACTTGGTCAAAGGGTATAGTTTGGCAATTATCAGCTTCCTAGATCAAGGGGTAAGAAAAATAATTAGGGGTCAATGTAGTAGTATAGGGGGTCACTATAGACGACTTTCTCCAATCTCTTAAAACGGTGACCCGATTATTTGGCTCCTCAACAATTTGACCTCGACCCCTGTGACCTAGAGTCACGAAACTTGGTCAGTAGGTTCCCGCGGTTGTTGCGCGTAGAATGTCAGACTTTTTAAAACCATGGCGCCCAAACCGGAAGTGACGTCATCAAAACCGTAAATCACCGATATCTCAAGAACTGAATGAGGTAAAGTCATAGGTTTTGCGTAAATGGATACTTTGGAACAAAGGGCGTTCATCGAAATGTAACGATGACGTCATCTAACCGGAAGTGGGCCTATATATCGGGAATGGTTAGAGTTATGGGCCTTTTGGAAAACATTAGCGATAACAAAATATCCAAGATGGCCGCCAGTCAGCCATATTGAAATCCAAAATGGGGCAAACGTCGGATGTACCTAATTTTGTCCAAGATGGCCGCAATGAATGACCCTCGTTGTATTGGTATTGTATGGCGCTATAGAACACTTTCTCCAATCTCTTAACATGGTGACCTGCTATTTCGGCTCCACAACAATTTGACCTCGACCCCTGCGACGTAGTGTCACGAAACTTGGTCAGTAGGTTTCCGCGTACGTTAGGCGTAGAATGTCGTAATTTTTAAAACAATGGCGACCAAACCGGAAGTGACGTCATCAAAACCGTAAATAGCCGATATCTCAGAACTGAATGAGGTAAAGTCATGGGTTTTGCGTAAATGGATACTTTGGAACAAAGGGCGTTCATCGAAATGTAACGGATGACGTCATCTAACCGGAAGTGGGCCTATATATCGGGAATGGTTAGAGTTATGGGCCTTTTGGAAAACATTAGCGATAACAAAATATCCAAGATGGCCGCCAGTCAGCCATATTGAAATCCAAGATGGGGCAAACGTCGGATGTACCTAATTTTGTCCAAGATGGCTGCAATGAATGACCCTCGTTGTATTGGTATTGTATGGCACTATAGAACACTTTCTCCAATCTCTTAACATGGTGACCTGCTATTTCGGCTCCACAACAATTTGACCTCGACCCCTGCGACCTAGTGTCACGAAACTTGGTCAGTAGTTTCCCGCGGATGTTGCGCGTAGAATGTCAGACTTTTTCAAACCATGGCGCCCAAACCGGAAGTGACGTCATCAAAACCGTAAATCACCGATATCTCAAGAACTGAATGAGGTAAAGTCATAGGTTTTGCGTAAATGGATACTTTGGAACAAAGGGCGTTCATCGAAATGTAACGATGACGTCATCTAACCGAAAGTGGGCCTATATATCGGGAATGGTTAGAATTATGGGCCTTTTGGGAAACATTAGCGATAACAAAATATCCAAGATGGCCGCCAGTCAGCCATATTGAATTCCAAAATGGGGCAAACGTCGGATGTACCTAATTTTGTCCAAGATGGCCGCAATGAATGACCCTCGTTGTATTGGTATTGTATGGCACTATAGAACACTTTCTCCAATCTCTTGACATGGTGACCTTTTATTCTGGCTTCTCAAGAATTTGACTTTGACCCCGTTGACCTAGGATCACGACATTTGTTCAGCAGGTTTCCGCGGATGGTACGCGTAATGGGCTGGTTTCTCGCTATGAAGGAACTTAGTCTAGCAGTCAGATGCTGTAATAATACAGCGCGTCATTTATAAATCAAGGAAATTAATTACTAGAAAAGGTAGAAACAAGAGGCACTAAAGATTAGAAGAAGGAAGAATAGTTCAGACGGTGTGTTGTGTTACAATTTATTCATATTGCATAACGGTCAATTATTATCATGTACTATTAATTTCTATAAACGAATATATGGGAAAAGTGTCTGCTAAATTATCAATTAATTAGCAATTAAATTTAATTAATTGTGGTCATCTTGGATTTATTTTCAATGAAAAATTTGTACGAAAGGTGCATCGGACGTTTGCGCCATCTTGGCTTTCATGATGGCGGCCATTTTGGATTTCAAGATGGCTACGGTTTTGGTGACGTCACTTCCGGTTAGGTCGCCATTGTTTTAAAAAGTCTGACATTCTACGCGCAACATCCGCGGGAACCTACTGACCAAGTTTTGTGACTCTAGGTCACAGGGGTCGAGGTCAAATTGTTGAGGAGCCGAAATAGCAGGTCACCGTGTTAAGAGATTGGAGAAAGTGGTCTATAGTGACCCCCTATACTACTACATTGCCCCCTAATTATTTTTCTTACCCCTTGATCTAGGGAGCTGAAACTTACCACACTATACCCTTGGGACAAGCTCTACGAGAAAATGTGAAAATAAATCCAAGATGGCCGCTTTGGTGACGTCTCTGTGACGTCATTTCCAAAAAACGGCAGTGGCCACGTGTTTTGCATGTCATGCTATCGCATAGCCTGAGGCAGACTTTATTCTCCAAGTATACTTGATCGGTAACTGATGCGCACGAGTTTAGTCACTGCAACGCGCTGTTATTAAGGGTGGTTATGCTATCTGAATGTATCGATGGAGGGATCGTTTATGGTAAACATCGCCATGCATTAACAAGCGAAATATTCCGCCAAACCCCTACCCCCCTCAATGTAAAACAGTTATGAAACTTTCCAAAAACATTTCACCTGAAGAAGACATGCCCGACTATAGAGACAAAAATAATCCTTTCCAAAAGAAAGAAAATTCCATTTCGAAACGAAAAGAACATTTGTACATGCTTTTCTCAGTAAAATTGACATCCAAAATATAATTAATTTTTCATCGCGCGCATTCAACGGCAATCGATATTTATGATAAACAAACATCGAACTCAAATCGTAAAATTCAAAATTCAAAATTTAATTTCAGAGAAAATTGCGCAGAAAAATGGGTACTACGTAGTTTACATGTACAGATGTGACTTTTCCTAATCAACTACTGCCGGGGCACATAATGTCTGAAGTGACTGAGCAAAAAACTATTTTATTTCACATCACCTTCATATGTACTAATTTATCATGCACTTTTTGCGGAAAATGGAATAAATAAGAAAATGGCCTCACAGTGACGTCACCAAAGCGGCCATCTTGGATTTTTTTCACATTTTCTGGCACAGCTTGGTCAAGAGGTATAGTTTGATAATTATCAACTCCCTAGATCAAGGGGTAAGAACAATAATTAGGGGGCAATGTAGTAGTATAGGGGGTCACTATAGACCACTTTCTCCAATCTCTTAACACGGTGACCCGATTATTTGGCTCCTCAACAATTTGACCTCGACCCCTGTGACCTAGAGTCACGAAACTTGGTCAGTAGGTTCCCGCGGATGTTGCGCGTAGAATGTCAGACTTTTTAAAACAATGGCGACCTAACCGGAAGTGACGTCACCAAAACCGTAGCCATCTTGAAATCCAAAATGGCCGCCATCATGAAATCCAAGATGGCGCAAACGTCCGATGCACCTTTCGTACAAGTTTTTCATTGAAAATAAATCCAAGATGTCCACAATTAATTAAATTTAATTGTTAATTAATTGTTAATTTAGCAGACACTTTTTCCATATATTCGTTTATAGAAATTAATAGTAAATGATAATAATTGACCGTTATGCAATATGAATAAATTGTAACACAACACACCGTCTGAACTATTCTTCCTTCTTCTAATCTTTAGTGCCTCTTGTTTCTATCTTTTCTAGTAATTAATTTCCTTGATTTATAAATGACGCGCTGTATTATAACAGCATCTGACTGCTAGACTAAGTTCCTTCATAGCGAGAAACCAGCCCATTACGCGTACCATCCGCGGAAACCTGCTGAACAAATGTCGTGATCCTAGGTCAACGGGGTCAAGGTCAAATTGCTGAGAAGCCAGAATAACAGGTCACCATGTCAAGAGATTGGAGAAAGTGTTCTATGGTGCCATACAATATCACTACAACGGGGGTCATTCATTGCGGCCATCTTGGATTTCTTTTAATGACAAAATTAGTACTAAAGATACATCCGACGTTTGCACAATCTTGAATTTCAATATGTCTAACTGGCGGCCATCTTGGATATTTTGTAATCGCTAATGTTTTCCAAAAGGTCCATAACTCTAACCATTCCCGATATATAAGCCTACTTCCGGTTTGATGACGTCATCGTTATATTCCGATGAACGCCCTTTGTTGCAAAGTATCCATTAGCGTAAACCCCATGACTTTAACTCATTCAGTTCTTGAGATATCGGCTATTTACGGTTTTGATGACGTCACTTCCGGTTTGGGCGCCATGGTTTTAAATGTCTGACATTCTACGCGTACCATCCGCGGAAACCTACTGACCAAGTTTCGTGACTCTAGGTTACAGGGATCGAGGTCAAATTGTTGTGGAGCCACAATAACAGGTCACCATGTTAAGAGATGAGAGAAAAATCGGTATAGTGCCGTCCTATACTACTTGCGAGGGTCACGTGATGAACTTGGAATTCCTGATCTGCATTGGGCTGGTCAGCCTGTTTCCCGGCCAGCATCTCGCTGAACATACGTGTACATACGTCTCCATACATTTACATTCTGATGAGAGTCCAGCTATCCCAATCTCTCATTGCCCATTATCCTTTATTGCTTAAAGGGTAATTATTATCATTTAACAGTACTTTCTACAACTGAATATTTAGAAATTATAGTTTACATGTACAGATGTGACTTTTCATAATCAACTACTGCCGGGGCACATAATGTCTGAAGTGACTGAGCAAAAAACTATTTTATTTCACATCACCTTCATATGTACTAATTGATCATGCACTTTTTTGCGGAAAATGGAATAAATAAGAAATTCGGAAAATCTGATCGAAAAATCTACCAAAAATGCCGTTTTTAAAAATGGCCTCACAGTGACGTCACCAAAGCGGCCATCTTGGATTTTTTTCACATTTTCTGGCAGAGCTTGGTCAAAGGGTATAGTTTGGCAATTATCAGCTTCCTAGATCAAGGGGTAAGAAAAATAATTAGGGGTCAATGTAGTAGTATAGGGGTCACTATAGACCACTTTCTCCAATCTCTTAACACGGTGACCCGATTATTTGGCTCCTCAACAACTTGAACTCGACCCCTGTGACCTAGAGTCACGAAACTTGGTCAGTAGGTTCCCGCGGATGTTGCGCGTAGAATTTCATACTTTTTAAAACCATGGCGGCCAAACCGGAAGTGACGTCATCAAAACCGTAAATAGCCGATATCTCAGAACTGAATGAGGTAAAGTCATGGGTTTTGCGTAAATGGATACTTTGGAACAAAGGGCGTTCATCGAAATGTAACTATCACGTCATCTAACCGGAAGTAGGCCTATATATCGGGAATGGGTGCCTTTTGGAAAACATTAGCGATAACAAAATATCCAAGATGGCCGCCAGTCAGCCATATTGAAATCCAAGATGGGGCAAACGTCGGATGTACCTAATTTTGTCCAAGATGGCCGCAATGAATGACCCTCGTTGTATTGGTATTGTATGGCACTATAGAACACTTTCTCCAATCTCTTAACATGGTGACCTGTTATTCTGGCTTCTCAACAATTTGACCTTGACCCCGTTGACCTAGGATCACGACATTTGTTCAGCAGGTTTCCGCGGATGGTACCCGTAATGGGCTGGTTTCTCGCTATGAAGTCTAGCAGTCAGATGCTGTTATAATACAGCGCGTCATTTATAAATCAAGGAAATTAATTTCTAAAAAAGATAGAAACAAGGGGCACTAACGATTAGAAGAAGGAAGAATAGTTCAGACGGTGTGTTGTGTTACAATTTATTCATATTGCATAACGGTCAATTATTATCATTTACTATTAATTTCTATAAACGAATATATGAGAAAAGTGTCTGCTAAATTAACAATTAATTAACAATTAAATTTAATTAATTGTGGCCATCTTGGATTTATTTTCAATGAAAAACTTGTACGAAAGGTGCATCGGACGTTTGCGCCATCTTGGATTTCATGATGGCGGCCATTTTTGATTTCAAGATGGCTACGGTTTTGGTGACGTCACTTCCGGTTAGGTCGCCATTGTTTTAAAAAGTCTGACATTCTACGCGCAACATCCGCGGGAACCTACTGACCAAGTTCGTGACTCTAGGTCACAGGGGTCGAGGTCAAATTGTTGAGGAGCCGAAATAGCAGGTCACCGTGTTAAGAGATTGGAGAAAGTGGTCTATAGTGACCCCCTATACTACTACATTGCCCCCTAATTATTGTTCTTACCCCTTGATCTAGGGAGTTGATAATTATCAAACTATACCTCTTGACCAAGCTGTGCCAGAAAATGTGAAAAAAAATCCAAGATGGCCGCTTTGGTGACGCCACTGTGAGGCCATTTTCTTATTTATTCCATTTTCCGCAAAAAGTGCATGATAAATTAGTACATATGAAGGTGATGTGAAATAAAATAGTTTTTTGCTCAGTCACTTCAGACATTATGTGCCCCGGCAGTAGTTGATTAGGAAAAGTCACATCTGTACATGTAAACTACGTAGTACCCATTTTTCTGCGCAATTTTCTCTGAAATTAAATTTTGAATTTTGAATTTTACGATTTGAGTTCGATGTTTGTTTATCATAAATATCGATTGCCGTTGAATGCGCGCGATGAAAAATTAATTATATTTTGGATGTCAATTTTATTGCAAAAAGCATGTACAAATGTTCTTTTCGTTTCGAAATGGAATTTTCTTTCTTTTGGAAAGGATTATTTTTGTCTCTATAGTCGAACATGTCTTTCTCCGGTGAAATGTTTATGGAAAGTTTTATAACTGTTTTACATTGAGGGGGGTAGGGGTTTGGCGGAATATTTCGCTTGTTAATGCGTGGCGATGTTTACCATTAACGATCCCTCCATCGATACATTCAGATAGCATAACCACCCTTAATAACAGCGCGTTGCAGTGACTAAACTCGTGCGCATCAGTTACCGATCAAGCATACTTGGAGAATAAAGTCTGCCTCAGGCTATACGATAGCATGACATGTAAAACACGCGGCCACTGCCGTTTTTTGGAAATGACGTCACAGTGACGTCACCAAAGCGGCCATCTTGGATATATTTTCACATTTTCTCGTAGAGCTTGACCCAAGGGTATAGTGTGGTAAGTTTCAGCTCCCTAGATCAAGGGGTAAGAACAATAATTAGGGGGCAATGTAGTAGTATAGGGGGTCACTATAGACCACTTTCTCCAATCTCTTAACACGGTGACCCGATTATTTGGCTCCTCAACAATTTGACCTCGACCCCTGTGACCTAGAGTCACGAAACTTGGTCAGTAGGTTCCCGCGGATGTTGCGCGTAGAATTTCATACTTTTTAAAACCATGGCGGCCAAACCGGAAGTGACGTCATCAAAACCGTAAATAGCCGATATCTCAGAACTGAATGAGGTAAAGTCATGGGTTTTGCGTAAATGTATACTTTGGAACAAAGGGCGTTCATCGAAATGTAACGATGACGTCATCTAACCGGAAGTAGGCCTATATATCGGGAATGGTTGCCTTTTGGAAAACATTAGCGATAACAAAATATCCAAGATGGCCGCCAGTCAGCCATATTGAAATCCAAGATGGGGCAAACGTCGGATGTACCTAATTTTGTCCAAGATGGCCGCAATGAATGACCCTCGTTGTATTGGTATTGTATGGCACTATAGAACACTTTCTCCAGTCTCTTAACATGGTGACCTGTTATTCTGGCTTCTCAACAATTTGACCTTGACCCCGTTGACCTAGGATCACGACATTTGTTCAGCAGGTTTCCGTGGATGGTACGCGTAATGGGCTGGTTTCTCGCTATGAAGGAACTTAGTCTAGCAGTCAGATGCTGTTATAATACAGCGCGTCATTTATAAATCAAGAAAATTAATTACTAGAAAAGATAGAAACAAGAGGCACTAAAGATTAGAAGAAGGAAGAATAGTTCAGACGGTGTGTTGTGTTACAATTTATTCATATTGCATAACGGTCAATTATTATCATTTACTATTAATTTCTATAAACGAATATATGGAAAAAGTGTCTGCTAAATTAACAATTAATTAACAATTAAATTTAATTAATTGTGGCCATCTTGGATTTATTTTCAATGAAAAACTTGTACGAAAGATGCGTCGGACGTTTGTGCCATCTTGGATTTCATGATGGCGGCCATTTTGGATTTCAAGATGGCTACGGTTTTGGTGACGTCACTTCCGGTTAGGTCGCCATTGTTTTAAAAAGTCTGACATTCTACGCGCAACATCCGTGGGAACCTACTGACCAAGTTTCGTGACTCTAGGTCACAGGGGTCGAGGTCAAATTGTTGAGGAGCCGAAATAGCAGGTCACCGTGTTAAGAGATTGGAGAAAGTGGTCTATAGTGACCCCCTATACTACTACATTGCCCCCTAATTATTTTTCTTACCCCTTGATCTAGGGAGCTGAAACTTACCACACTATTCCCTTGGGTCAAGCTCTACGAGAAAATGTGAAAATAAATCCAAGATGGCCGCTTTGGTGACGTCACTGTGAGGCCATTTTTAAAAACGGCATTTTTGGTAGATTTTTCGATCAGATTTTCCGAATTTCTTATTTATTCCATTTTCCGCAAAAAGTGCATGATCAATTAGTACATATGAAGGTGATGTGAAATAAAATAGTTTTTTGCTCAGTCACTTCAGACATTATGTGCCCCGGCAGTAGTTGATTATGAAAAGTCACATCTGTACATGTAAACTATAATTTCTAAATATTCAGTTGTAGAAAGTACTGTTAAATGATAATAATTACCCTTTAAGCAATAAAGGATAATGGGCAATGAGAAATTGGGGTAGCTGGACTCTCATCAGAATGTAAATGTATGGAGACGTATGTACACGTATGTTCAGCGAGATGCTGGCCGGGAAACAGGCTGACCAGCCCAATGCAGATCAGGAATTCCAAGTTCATCACGTGACCCTCGCAAGTAGTATAGGACGGCACTATACCGATTTTTCTCTCATCTCTTAACATGGTGACCTGTTATTGTGGCTCCACAACAATTTGACCTCGATCCCTGTAACCTAGAGTCACGAAACTTGGTCAGTAGGTTCCCGCCGATGGTACGCGTAGAATGTCAGACATTTAAAACCATGGCGCCCAAACCGGAAGTGACGTCATCAAAACCGTAAATAGCCGATATCTCAAGAACTGAATGAGTTAAAGTCATGGGGTTTACGCTAATGGATACTTTGCAACAAAGGGCGTTCATCGGAATATAACGATGACGTCATCAAACCGAAAGTAGGCTTATATATCGGGAATGGTTAGAGTTATGGGCCTTTTGGAAAACATTAGCGATTACAAAATATCCAAGATGGCCGCCAGTTAGACATATTGAAATTCAAGATTGTGCAAACGTCGGATGTATCTTTAGTACTAATTTTGTCATTAAAACAAATCCAAGATGGCCGCAATGAATGACCCCCGTTGTAGTGATATTGTATGGCACCATAGAACACTTTCTCCAATCTCTTGACATGGCGGCCTGTTATTCTGGCTTCTCAGCAATTTGACCTTGACCCCGTTGACCGAGGATCACGACATTTGTTCAGCAGGTTTCCGCGGATGGTACGCGTAATGGGCTGGTTTCTCGCTATGAAGGAACTTAGTCTAGCAGTCAGATGCTGTTATAATACAGCGCGTCATTTATAAATCAAGGAAATTAATTACTAGAAAAGATAGAAACAAGAGGCACTAAAGATTAGAAGAAGGAAGAATAGTTCAGACAGTGTGTTGTGTTACAATTTATTCATATTGCATAACGGTCAATTATTATCATTTACTATTAATTTCTATAAACGAATATATGGAAAAAGTGTCTGCTAAATTAACAATTAATTAACAATTAAATTTAATTAATTGTGGCCATCTTGGATTTATTTTCAATGAAAAATTTGTACGAAAGGTGCATCGGACGTTTGCGCCATCTTGGATTTCATGATGGCGGCCATTTTGGATTTCAAGATGGCTACGGTTTTGGTGACGTCACTTCCGGTTAGGTCGCCATTGTTTTAAAAAGTCTGACATTCTACGCGCAACATCCGCGGGAACCTACTGACCAAGTTTTGTGACTCTAGGTCACAGGGGTCGAGGTCAAATTGTTGAGGAGCCGAAATAGCAGGTCACCGTGTTAAGAGATTGGAGAAAGTGGTCTATAGTGACCCCCTATACTACTACATTGCCCCCTAATTATTTTTCTTACCCCTTGATCTAGGGAGCTGAAACTTACCACACTATACCCTTGGGACAAGCTCTACGAGAAAATGTGAAAATAAATCCAAGATGGCCGCTTTGGTGACGTCACTGTGACGTCATTTCCAAAAAACGGCAGTGGCCACGTGTTTTGCATGTCATGCTATCGCATAGCCTGAGGCAGACTTTATTCTCCAAGTATACTTGATCGGTAACTGATGCGCACGAGTTTAGTCACTGCAACGCGCTGTTATTAAGGGTGGTTATGCTATCTGAATGTATCGATGGAGGGATCGTTTATGGTAAACATCGCCATGCATTAACAAGCGAAATATTCCGCCAAACCCCTACCCCCCTCAATGTAAAACAGTTATAAAACTTTCCATAAACATTTCACCTGAAGAAGACATGCCCGACTATAGAGACAAAAATAATCCTTTCCAAAAGAAAGAAAATTCCATTTCGAAACGAAAAGAACATTTGTACATGCTTTTCTCAGTAAAATTGACATCCAAAATATAATTAATTTTTCATCGCGCGCATTCAACGGCAATCGATATTTATGATAAACAAACATCGAACTCAAATCGTAAAATTCAAAATTAAAAATTTAATTTCAGAGAAAATTGCGCAGAAAAATGGGTACTACGTAGTTTACATGTACAGATGTGACTTTTCCTAATCAACTACTGCCGGGGCACATAATGTCTGAAGTGACTGAGCAAAAAACTATTTTATTTCACATCACCTTCATATGTACTAATTTATCATGCATTTTGTGCGGAAAATGGAATAAATAGGAAAATGGCCTCACAGTGACGTCACCAAAGCGGCCATCTTGGATTTTTTTCACATTTTCTGACAGAGCTTGGTCAAGAGGTATAGTTTGATAATTATCAACTACCTAGATCAAGGGGTAAGAACAATAATTAGGGGGCAATGTAGTAGTATAGAGGGTCACTATAGACCACTTTCTCCAATCTCTTAACACGGTGACCCGATTATTTGACTCCTCAACAATTTGACCTCGACCCCTGTGACCTAGAGTCACGAAACTTGGTCAGTAGGTTCCCGCGGATGTTGCGCGTAGAATGTCAGACTTTTTAAAACAATGGCGACCAAACCGGAAGTGACGTCACCAAAACCGTAGCCATCTTGAAATCCAAAATGGCCGCCATCATGAAATCCAAGATGGCGCAAACGTCCGATGCACCTTTCTTACAAGTTTTTCATTGAAAATAAATCCAAGATGGCCACAATTAATTAAATTTAATTGTTAATTAATTGTTAATTTAGCAGACACTTTTTCCATATATTCGTTTATAGAAATTAATAGTAAATGATAATAATTGACCGTTATGCAATATGAATAAATTGTAACACAACACACCGTCTAAACTTTTCTTCCTTCTTCTAATCTTTAGTGCCTCTTGTTTCTATCTTTTCTAGTAATTAATTTCCTTGATTTATAAATGACGCGCTGTATTATAACAGCATCTGACTGCTAGACTAAGTTCCTTCATAGCGAGAAACCAGCCCATTACGCGTACCATCCGCGGAAACCTGCTGAACAAATGTCGTGATCCTAGGTCAACGGGGTCAAGGTCAAATTGCTGAGAAGCCAGAATAACAGGTCACCATGTCAAGAGATTGCAGAAAGTGTTCTATGGTGCCATACAATATCACTACAACGGGGGTCATTCATTGCGGCCATCTTGGATTTCTTTTAATGACAAAATTAGTACTAAAGATACATCCGACGTTTGCACAATCTTGAATTTCAATATGTCTAACTGGCGGCCATCTTGGATATTTTGTAATCGCTAATGTTTTCCAAAAGGCTCATAACTCTAACCATTCCCGATATATAAGCCTACTTCCGGTTTGATGACGTCATCGTTATATTCCGATGAACGCCCTTTGTTGCAAAGTATCCATTAGCGTAAACCCCATGACTTTAACTCATTCAGTTCTTGAGATATCGGCTATTTACGGTTTTGATGACGTCACTTCCGGTTTGGGCGCCATGGTTTTAAATGTCTGACATTCTACGCGTACCATCCGCGGGAACCTACTGACCAAGTTTGGTGACTCTAGGTTACAGGGATCGAGGTCAAATTGTTGTGGAGCCACAATAACAGGTCACCATGTTAAGAGATGAGAGAAAAACCGGTATAGTGCCGTCCTATACTACTTGCGAGGGTCACGTGATGAACTTGGAATTCCTGATCTGCATTGGGCTGGTCAGCCTGTTTCCCGGCCAGCATCTCGCTGAACATACGTGTACATACGTCTCCATACATTTACATTCTGATGAGAGTCCAGCTACCCCAATCTCTCATTACCCATTATCCTTTATTGCTTAAAGGGTAATTATTATCATTTAACAGTACTTTCTACAACTGAATATTTAGAAATTATAGTTTACATGTACAGATGTGACTTTTCATAATCAACTACTGCCGGGGCACATAATGTCTGAAGTGACTGAGCAAAAAACTATTTTATTTCACATCACCTTCATATGTACTAATTGATCATGCACTTTTTGCGGAAAATGGAATAAATAAGAAATTCGGAAAATCTGATCGAAAAATCTACCAAAAATGCCGTTTTTAAAAATGGCCTCACAGTGACGTCACCAAAGCGGCCGTCTTGGATTTTTTTCACATTTTCTGGCAGAGCTTGGTCAAAGGGTATAGTTTGGCAATTATCAGCTTCCTAGATCAAGGGGTAAGAAAAATAATTAGGGGTCAATGTAGTAGTATAGGGGTCACTATAGACCACTTTCTCCAATCTCTTAAAACGGTGACCCGATTATTTGGCTCCTCAACAATTTGACCTCGACCCCTGTGACCTAGAGTCACGAAACTTGGTCAGTAGGTTCCCGCGGATGTTGCGCGTAGAATGTCAGACTTTTTAAAACAATGGCGACCTAACCGGAAGTGACGTCACCAAAACCGTAGCCATCTTGAAATCCAAAATGGCCGGCATCATGAAATCCAAGATGGCGCAAACGTCCGATGCACCTTTCGTACAAGTTTTTCATTGAAAATAAATCCAAGATGGCCACAATTAATTAAATTTAATTGTTAATTAATTGTTAATTTAGCAGACACTTTTTCCATACATTCGTTTATAGAAATTAATAGTAAATGATAATAATTGACCGTTATGCAATATGAATAAATTGTAACACAACACACCGTCTGAACTATTCTTCCTTCTTCTAATCTTTAGTGCCTCTTGTTTCTATCTTTTCTAGTAATTAATTTCCTTGATTTATAAATGACGCGCTGTATTATAACAGCATCTGACTGCTAGACTAAGTTCCTTCATAGCGAGAAACCAGCCCATTATGCGTACCATCCGCGGAAACCTGCTGAACAAATGTCGTGATCCTAGGTCAACGGGGTCAAGGTCAAATTGCTGAGAAGCCAGAATAATAGGTCACCATGTCAAGAGATTGGAGAAAGTGTTCTATGGTGCCATACAATATCACTACAACGGGGGTCATTCATTGCGGCCATCTTGGATTTCTTTTAATGACAAAATTAGTACTAAAGATACACCCGACGTTTGCACAATCTTGAATTTCAATATGTCTAACTGGCGGCCATCTTGGATATTTTGTAATCGCTAATGTTTTCCAAAAGGCCCATAACTCTAACCATTCCCGATATATAAGCCTACTTCCGGTTTGATGACGTCATCGTTATATTCCGATGAACGCCCTTTGTTGCAACGTATCCATTAGCGTAAAACCCATGACTTTAACTCATTCAGTTCTTGAGATATCGGCTATTTACGGTTTTGATGACGTCACTTCCGGTTTGGGCGCCATGGTTTTAAATGTCTGACATTCTACGCGTACCATCCGCGGGAACCTACTGACCAAGTTTCGTGACTCTAGGTTACAGGGATCGAGGTCAAATTGTTGTGGAGCCACAATAACAGGTCACCATGTTAAGAGATGAGAGAAAAACCGGTATACTGCCGTCCTATACTACTTGCGAGGGTCACGTGATGAACTTGGAATTCCTGATCTGCATTGGGCTGGTCAGCCTGTTTCTCGGCCAGTATCTCGCTGAACATACGTGTACATACGTCTCCATACATTTACATTCTGATGAGAGTCCAGCTACCCCAATCTTTCATTGCCCATTATCCTTTATTGCTTAAAGGGTAATTATTATCATTTAACAGTACTTTCTACAACTGAATATTTAGAAATTATAGTTTACATGTACAGATGTGACTTTTCATAATCAACTACTGCCGGGGCACATAATGTCTGAAGTGACTGAGCAAAAAACAATTTTATTTCACATCACCTTCATATGTACTAATTTATCATGCACTTTTTGCGGAAAATGGAATAAATAAGAAATTCGGAAAATCTGATCGAAAAATCTACCAAAAATGCCGTTTTTAAAAATGGCCTCACAGTGACGTCACCAAAGCGGCCATCTTGGATTTATTTTCACATTTTCTCGTAGAGATTGACCCAAGGGTATAGTGTGGTAAGTTTCAGCTCCCTAGATCAAGCGGTAAGAAAAATAATTACGGGGCAATGTAGTTGTATAGGGGGTCACTATAGACCACTTTCTCCAATCTCTTAACACGGTGACCCGATTATTTGGCTCCTCAACAATTTGACCTCGACCCCTGTGACCTAGAGTCACGAAACTTGGTCAGTAGGTTCCCGCGGATGTTGCGCGTAGAATGTCAGACTTTTTAAAACAATGGCGACCTAACCGGAAGTGACGTCACCAAAACCGTAGCCATCTTGAAATCCAAAATGGCCGCCATCATGAAATCCAAGATGGCGCAAACGTCCGATGCACCTTTCGTACAAGTTTTTCATTGAAAATAAATCCAAGATGGCCACAATTAATTAAATTTAATTGTTAATTAATTGTTAGTTTAGTAGACACTTTTTCCATATATTCGTTTACAGAAATTAATAGTAAATGATAATAAGTGACCGTTATGCAATATGAATAAATTGTAACACAACACACCGTCTGAACTATTCTTCCTTCTTCTAATCTTTAGTGCCTCTTGTTTCTATCTTTTTTAGAAATTAATTTCCTTGATTTATAAATGACGCGCTGTATTATAACAGCATCTGACTGCTAGACTTCATAGCGAGAAACCAGCCCATTACGCGTACCATCCGCGGAAATCTGCTGAACAAATTTCGTGCTCCTAGGTCAACGGGGTCAAGGTCAAATTGCTGAGAAGCCAGAATAACAGGTCACCATGTCAAGAGATTGGAGAAAGCGTTCTATGGTGCCATACAATATCACTACAACGGGGGTCATTCATTGCGGCCATCTTGGATTTCTTTTAATGACAAAATTAGTACTAAAGATACATCCGACGTTTGCACCATCTTGAATTTCAATATGTCTAACTGGCGGCCATCTTGGATATTTTGTAATCGCCAATGTTTTCCAAAAGGCCCATAACTCTAACCATTCCCGATATATAAGCCTACTTCCGGTTTGATGACGTCATCGTTATATTCCGATGAACGCCCTTTGTTGCAAAGTATCCATTAGCGTAAACCCCATGAATTTAACTCATTCAGTTCTTGAGATATCGGCTATTTACGGTTTTGATGACGTCACTTCCGGTTTGGGCGCCATGGTTTTAAATGTCTGACATTCTACGCGTACCATCCGCGGGAACCTACTGACCAAGTTTCGTGACTCTAGGTTACAGGGATCGAGGTCAAATTGTTGTGGAGCCACAATAACAGGTCACCATGTTAAAAGATGAGAGAAAAACCGGTATAGTGCCGTCCTATACTACTGGCGAGGGTCACGTGATGAACTTGGAATTCCTGATCTGCATTGGGCTGGGCAGCCTGTTTCCCGGCCAGCATCTCGCTGAACATACGTGTACATACGTCTCCTTACATTTACATTCTGATGAGAGTCCAGCTACCCCAATCTCTCATTGCCCATTATCCTTTATTGCTTAAAGGGTAATTATTATCATTTAACAGTACTTTCTACAACTGAATATTTAGAAATTATAGTTTACATGTACAGATGTGACTTTTCATAATCAGCTACTGCCGGGGCACATAAAGTCTGAAGTGACTGAGCAAAAATCTATTTATTTCACATCACCTTCATATGTACTAATTGATCATGCACTTTTTGCGGAAAATGGAATAAATAAGAAATTCGGAAAATCTGATCGAAAAATCTACCAAAAATCCTGTTTTTAAAAATGGCCTCACAGTGACGTCACCAAAGCGGCCATCTTGGATTTATTTTCACATTTTCTCGTAGAGCTTGGTCAAAGGGTATAGTTTGGTAAGTTTCAGCTCCCTAGATCAAGGGGTAAGAAAAATAATTAGGGGGCAATGTAGTAGTATAGGGGGTCACTATAGACCACTTTCTCCAATCTCTTAACACGGTGACCCGATTATTTGGCTCCTCAACAATTTGACCTCGACCCCTGTGACCTAGAGTCACGAAACTTGGTCAGTAGGTTCCCGCGGATGTTGCGCGTAGAATGTCAGACTTTTTAAAACAATGGCGACCTAACCGGAAGTGACGTCACCAAAACCGTAGCCATCTTGAAATCCAAAATGGCCGCCATCATGAAATCCAAGATGGCGCAAACGTCCGATGCACCTTTCGTACAAGTTTTTCATTGAAAATAAATCCAAGATGGCCACAATTAATTAAATTTAATTGTTAATTAATTGTTAATTTAGCAGACACTTTTCCCATATATTCGTTTATAGAAATTAATAGTAAATGATAATAATTGACCGTTATGCAATATGAATAAATTGTAACACAACACACCGTCTGAACTATTCTTCCTTCTTCTAATCTTTAGTGCCTCTTGTTTCTATCTTTTCTAGTAATTAATTTCCTTGATTTATAAATGACGCTCTGTATTATAACAGCATCTGACTGCTAGACTAAGTTCCTTCATAGCGAGAAACCAGCCCATTACGCGTACCATCCGCGGAAACCTGCTGAACAAATGTCGTGATCCTAGGTCAACGGGGTCAAGGTCAAATTGTTGAGAAGCCAGAATAACAGGTCACCATGTTAAGAGATTGGAGAAAGTGTTCTATAGTGCCATACAATACCAATACAACGAGGGTCATTCATTGCGGCCATCTTGGACAAAATTAGGTACATCCGACGTTTGCCCCATCTTGGATTTCAATATGGCTGACTGGCGGCCATCTTGGATATTTTGTTATCGCTAATGTTTTCCAAAAGGCAACCATTCCCGATATATAGGCCTACTTCCGGTTAGATGACGTCATCGTTACATTTCGATGAACGCCCTTTGTTCCAAAGTATCCATTTACGCAAAACCCATGACTTTACCTCATTCAGTTCTGAGATATCGGTGATTTACGGTTTTGATGACGTCACTTCCGGTTTGGGCGCCATGGTTTTAAAAAGTATGACATTCTACGCGCAACATCCGCGGGAACCTACTGACCAAGTTTCGTGACTCTAGGTCACAGGGGTCGAGGTCAAATTGTTGAGGAGCCAAATAATCGGGTCACCGTTTTAAGAGATTGGAGAAAGTGGTCTATAGTGACCCCCTATACTACTACATTGACCCCTAATTATTTTTCTTACCCCTTGATCTAGGGAGCTGAAACTTACCACACTATACCCTTGGGTCAAGCTCTACGAGAAAATGTGAAAATAAATCCAAGATGGCCGCTTTGGTGACGTCACTGTGAGGCCATTTTTAAAAACGGCATTTTTGGTAGATTTTTCGATCAGATTTTCCGAATTTCTTATTTATTCCATTTTCCGCAAAAAGTGCATGATCAATTAGTACATATGAAGGTGATGTGAAATAAAATAGTTTTTTGCTCAGTCACTTCAGACATTATGTGCCCCGGCAGTAGTTGATTATGAAAAGTCACATCTGTACATGTAAACTATAATTTCTAAATATTCAGTTGTAGAAAGTACTGTTAAATGATAATAATTACCCTTTAAGCAATAAAGGATAATGGGCAATGAGAGATTGGGGTAGCTGGACTCTCATCAGAATGTAAATGTATGGAGACGTATGTACACGTATGTTCAGCGAGATGCTGGCCGGGAAACAGGCTGACCAGCCCAATGCAGATCAGGAATTCCAAGTTCATCACGTGACCCTCGCAAGTAGTATAGGACGGCACTATACCGGTTTTTCTCTCATCTCTTAACATGGTGACCTGTTATTGTGGCTCCACAACAATTTGACCTCGATCCCTGTAACCTAGAGTCACGAAACTTGGTCAGTAGGTTCCCGCGGATGGTACGCGTAGAATGTCAGACATTTAAAACCATGGCGCCCAAACCGGAAGTGACGTCATCAAAACCGTAAATAGCCGATATCTCAAGAACTGAATGAGTTAAAGTCATGGGGTTTACGCTAATGGATACTTTGCAACAAAGGGCGTTCATCGGAATATAACGATGACGTCATCAAACCGGAAGTAGGCTTATATATCGGGAATGGTTAGAGTTATGGGCCTTTTGGAAAACATTAGCGATTACAAAATATCCAAGATGGCCGCCAGTTAGACATATTGAAATTCAAGATTGTGCAAACGTCGGATGTATCTTTAGTACTAATTTTGTCATTAAAAGAAATCCAAGATGGCCGCAATGAATGACCCCCGTTGTAGTGATATTGTATGGCACCATAGAACACTTTCTCCAATCTCTTGACATGGTGACCTGTTATTCTGGCTTCTCAGCAATTTGACCTTGACCCCGTTGACCTAGGATCACGACCTTTGTTCAGCAGGTTTCCGCGGATGGTACGCGTAATGGGCTGGTTTCTCGCTATGAAGGAACTTAGTCTAGCAGTCAGATGCTGTTATAATACAGCGCGTCATATATAAATCAAGGAAATTAATTACTAGAAAAGATAGAAACAAGAGGCACCAAAGATTAGAAGAAGGAAGAATAGTTCAGACGGTGTGTTGTGTTACAATTTATTCATATTGCATAACGGTCAATTATTATCATTTACTATTAATTTCTATAAACGAATATATGGAAAAAGTGTCTGCTAAATTAACAATTAATTAACAATTAAATTTAATTAATTGTGGCCATCTTGGATTTATTTTCAATGAAAAACTTGTACGAAAGGTGCATCGGGCGTTTGCGCCATCTTGGATTTCATGATGGCGGCCATTTTGGATTTCAAGTTGGCTACGGTTTTGGTGACGTCACTTCCGGTTAGGTCGCCATTGTTTTAAAAAGTCTGACATTCTACGCGCAACATCCGCGGGAACCTACTGACCAAGTTTCGTGACTATAGGTCACAGGGGTCGAGGTCAAATTGTTGAGGAGCCGAAATAGCAGGTCACCGTGTTAAGAGATTGGAGAAAGTGGTCTATAGTGACCCCCCTATACTACTACATTGCCCCCTAATTATTTTTCTTACCCCCTGATTTGACGTGTTTTACATGTCATGCTATCGTATAGCCTGAGGCAGACTTTATTCTCCAAGTATACTTGATCGATATCTGATGCGCACGAGTTTAGTCACTGCAACGCGCTGTTATTAAGGGTGGTTATGCTATCTGAATGTATCGATGGAGGGATCGTTTATGGTAAACATCGCCACGCATTAACAAGCGAAATATTCCGCCAAACCCCTACCCCCCTCAATGTAAAACAGTTATAAAACTTTCCATAAACATTTCACCGGAGAAAGACATGTCCGACTATAGAGACAAAAATAATCCTTTCCAAAAGAAAGAAAATTCCATTTCGAAACGAAAAAAGAACATTTGTACATGCTTTTTGCAATAAAATTGACATCCAAAATATAATTAATTTTTCATCGCGCGCATTCAACGACAATCGATATTTATGATAAACAAACATCGAACTCAAATCGTAAAATTCAAAATTCAAAATTTAATTTCAGAGAAAATTGCTCAGAAAAATGGGTACTACGTAGTTTACATGTACAGATTTGACTTTTCCTAATCAACTACTGCCGGGGCACATAATGTCTGAAGTGACTGAGCAAAAAACTATTTTATTTCACATCACCTTCATATGTACTAATTTATCATGCACTTTTTGCGGAAAATGGAATAAATAAGAAAATGGCCTCACAGTGACGTCACCAAAGCGGCCATCTTGGATTTTTTCACATTTTCTGGCACAGCTTGGTCAAGAGGTATAGTTTGATAATTATCAACTCCCTAGATCAAAGGGGTAAGAACAATAATTAGGGGGCAATGTAGTAGTATAGGGGGTCACTATAGACCACTTTCTCCAATCTCTTAACACGGTGACCCGATTATTTGGCTCCTCAACAATTTGACCTCGACCCCTGTGACATAGAGTCACGAAACTTGGTCAGTAGGTTCCCGCGGATGTTGCGCGTAGAATGTCAGACTTTTTAAAACAATGGCGACCTAACCGGAAGTGACGTCACCAAAACCGTAGCCATCTTGAAATCCAAAATGGCCGCCATCATGAAATCCAAGTTTTTCATTCAAAATAAATCCAAGATGGCCACAATTAATTAAATTTAATTGTTGATTAATTGTTAATTTAGCAGACACTTTTTCCATATATTCGTTATAGAAATTAATAGTAAATGATAATGATTGACCGTTATGCAATATGAATAAATTGTAACACAACACACCGTCTGAATTATTCTTCCTTCTTCTAATCTTTAGTGCCTCTTGTTTCTATCTTTTCTAGTAATTAATTTCCTTGATTTATAAATGACGCGCTGTATTATAACAGCATCTGACTGCTAGACTAAGTTCCTTCATAGCGAGAAACCAGCCCATTACGCGTACCATCCGCGGAAACCTGCTGAACAAATGTCGTGATCCTAGGTCAACGGGGTCTAGGTCAAATTGCTGAGAAGCCAGAATAACAGGTCACCATGTCAAGAGATTGGAGAAAGTGTTCTATGGTGCCATACAATATCACTACAACGGGGGTCATTCATTGCGGCCATCTTGGATTTCTTTTAATGACAAAATTAGTACTAAAGATACATCCGACGTTTGCACAATCTTGAATTTCAATATGTCTAACTGGTGGCCATCTTGGATATTTTGTAATCGCTAATGTTTTTCAAAAGGCCCATAACTCTAACCATTCCCGGTATATAAGCCTACTTCCGGTTTGATGACGTCATCGTTATATTCCGATGAACGCCCTTTGTTGCAAAGTATCCATTAGCGTAAACCCCATGACTTTAACTCATTCAGTTCTTGAGATATCGGCTATTTACGGTTTTGATGACGTCACTTTCGGTTTGGGCGCCATGGTTTTAAATGTCTGACATTCTACGCGTACCATCCGCGGGAACCTACTGACCAAGTTTCGTGACTCTAGGTTACAGGGATCGAGGTCAAATTGTTGTGGAGCCACAATAACAGGTCACCATGTTAAGAGATGAGAGAAAAACCGGTATAGTGCCGTCCTATACTACTTGCGAGGGTCACGTGATGAACTTGGAATTCCTGAACTGCATTGGGCTGGTCAGCCTGTTTCCCGGCCAGCATCTCGCTGAACATACGTGTACATACGTCTCCATACATTTACATTCTGATGAGAGTCCAGCTACCCCAATCTCTCATTGCCCATTATCCTTTATTGCTTAAAGGGTAATTATTATCATTTAACAGTACTTTCTACAACTGAATATTTAGAAAATAGTAAATGATAATAATTGACCGTTATGCAATATGAATAAAATGTAACACAACACACCGTCTGAACTATTCTTCCTTCTTCTAATCTTTAGTGCCTCTTGTTTCTATCTTTTCTAGTAATTAATTTCCTTGATTTATAAATGACGCGCTGTATTATAACAGCATCTGACTGCTAGACTAAGTTCCTTCATAGCGAGAAACCAGCCCATTACGCGTACCATCCGCGGAAACCTGCTGAACAAATGTCATGATCCTAGGTCAACGGGGTCAAGGTCAAATTGCTGAGAAGCCAGAATAACAGGTCACCATGTCAAGAGATTGGAGAAAGTGTTCTATGGTGCCATACAATATCACTACAACGGGGGTCATTCATTGCGGCCATTTTTGATTTCTTTTAATGACAAAATTAGTACTAAAGATACATCCGACGTTTGCACAATCTTGAATTTCAATATGTCTAACTGGCGGCCATCTTGGATATTTTGTAATCGCTAATGTTTTCCAAAAGGCCCATAGCTCTAACCATTCCCGATATATAAGCCTACTTCCGGTTTCATGACGTCATCGTTATATTCCGATGAACGCCCTTTGTTGCAAAGTATCCATTAGCGTAAACCCCATGACTTTAACTCATTCAGTTCTTGAGATATCGGCTATTTACGGTTTTGATGACGTCACTTCCGGTTTGGGCGCCATGGTTTTAAATGTCTGACATTCTACGCGTACCATCCGCGGGAACCTACCGACCAAGTTTCGTGACTCTAGGTAACAGGGATCGAGGTCAAATTGTTGTGGGGCCACAATAACAGGTCACCATGTTAAGAGATGAGAGAAAAACCGGTATAGTGCCGTCCTATACTACTTCCGAGGGTCACGTGATGAACTTGGAATTCCTGATCTGCATTGGGCTGGTCAGCCTGTTTCCCGGCCAGCATCTCGCTGAACATACGTGTACATACGTCTCCATACATTTACATTCTGATGAGAGTCCAGCTACCCCAATCTCTCATTGCCCATTATCCTTTATTGCTTAAAGGGTAATTATTATCATTTAACAGTACTTTCTACAACTGAATATTTAGAAAATAGTAAATGATAATAATTGACCGTTATGCAATATGAATAAATTGTAACACAACACACCGTCTGAACTATTCTTCCTTCTTCTAATCTTTAGTGCCTCTTGTTTCTATCTTTTCTAGTAATTAATTTCCTTGATTTATCAATGACGCGCTGTATTATAACAGCATCTGACTGCTAGACTAAGTTCCTTCATAGCGAGAAACCAGCCCATTACGCGTACCATCCGCGGAAACCTGCTGAAAAAATGTCATGATCCTAGGTCAACGGGGTCAAGGTCAAATTGCTGAGAAGCCAGAATAACAGGTCACCATGTCAAGAGATTGGAGAAAGTGTTCTATGGTGCCATACAATATCACTACAACGGGGGTCATTCATTGCGGCCATCTTGGATTTCTTTTAATGACAAAATTAGTACTAAAGATACATCCGACGTTTGCACAATCTTGAATTTCAATATGTCTAACTGGCGGCCATCTTGGATATTTTGTAATCGCTAATGTTTTCCAAAAGGCCCATAACTCTAACCATTCCCGATATATAAGCCTACTTCCGGTTTGATGACGTCATCGTTATATTCCGACGAACGCCCTTTGTTGCAAAGTATCCATTAGCGTAAACCCCATGACTTTAACTCATTCAGTTCTTGAGATATCGGCTATTTACGGTTTTGATGACGTCACTTCTGGTTTGGGCGCTATGGTTTTAAATGTCTGACATTCTACGCATACCATCCGCGGGAACCTACTGACCAAGTTTCGTGACTCTAGGTTACAGGGATCGAGGTCAAATCGTTGTGGAGCCACAATAACAGGTCACCATGTTAAGAGATGAGCGAAAAACCGGTATAGTGCCGTCCTATACTACTCATTCAGCCAGAATGAGAATGAGTCATCGTTATATTCCGATGAACGCCCTTTGTTGCAAAGTATCCATTAGCGTAAACCTCATGACTTTAACTCGTTCAGTTCTTGAGATATCGGCTATTTACGGTTTTGATGACGTCACTTCCGGTTTGGGCGCCATGGTTTTAAATGTCTGACATTCTACGCGTACCATCCGCGGGAACCTACTGACCAAGTTTCGTGACTCTAGGTTACAGGGATCGAGGTCAAATTGTTGTGGAGCCACAATAACAGGTCACCAT